>JAQFVV010015312.1:0-17108 GCA_028023455.1 Epiperipatus broadwayi
GCAAGACCAGGGTTTTGTTTTTTAGAAAAAAATACTATGTACAGAGTACTATTAATTTCTGCTATATAAAATTTTGTACTGATATAAATATAGTCATATTTTGTTTTCTAAAGATTGTATTATTTAATAATAATAATAATAATAATAATAATAATAATAATAATAATAATAATAATAATAATAATAAGACGAAGAAGAAGATGACAACGAAGAAGAAGAAGAAGAAGGAGGAGGAGGAGGAGAAGAAGAAGAAGAAGAAGAAGAAGAAGAAGAAGAAGAAGAAGAAGAAGAAGAAGAAGAAGAAGAAGAAGAAGAAGAAGAAGAAGAAGAAGAAGAAGAAGAAGAAGAAGAAGAAGAAGAAGAAGAAGACGAAGAAGAAGAAGAAGAAGAAGAAGAAGAAGAAGAAGAAGAAGAAGAAGAAGAAGAAGAAGAAGAAGAAGAAGAAGAAGAAGAAGAAGAAGAAGAAGAAGAAGAAGAAGAAGAAGAAGAAGAAGAAGAAGAAGAAGAAGAAGAAGAAGAAGAAGAAGAAGAAGAAGAAGAAGAAGAAGAAGAAGAAGAAGAAGAAGAAGAAGAAGAAGAAGAAGAAGAAGAAGAAGAAGAAGAAGAAGAAGAAGAAGAAGAAGAAGAAGAAGAAGAAGAAGAAGAAGAAGAAGAAGAAGAAGAAGAAGAAGAAGAAGAAGAAGAAGAAGAAGAAGAAGAAGAAGAAGAAGAAGAAGAAGAAGAAGAAGAAGAAGAAGAAGAAGAAATAACCTGTATATTTATACTTTAAGTTTGTCCAATATAATAATATTAAATTGTGCTTTCACACTTCCAACTTAAAGCTATAACAACAAATTGAAAATTAAATTTAATGGCTAAGCGCTTTCAAGAAGATGTACTTCTCATATTCATAGCCAGTTATTATTATTATTATTATTATATAATAATAATAATAATAATAATAATAATAATAATAATAATAATAATAATAATAATAATAATAATAATAATAATAATAATAATAATAATAATAATAATAATAATAATAATAATAATAATAATAATAATAATAATAAAATGTAAGGTATACCAAGCGTATTTCTATTTATAAGAATTAGTGATAGCAAAAAAATTAAATGAGATTTAAATTTAATTCTGGTTTAAGGATAATCTTCCGTTTAATAAATGATTAGTAATAATCCTTAATAGCTGATGGTGGCAAATCAAATTATAATAATTTTCTATTGATAAATTCTAAACAAATGATAGTCATGCATAAGAAATTGTCACCTGACTCAATTGATAAGTGCTGGTTCAGCATTAAATCTATTTTGGGGTATCATTAATCTTTTTTCAGATATTTTTATTCATATGTTTTAAGAATATATAGTGGAAGTTTTAGGTATACCTAAAAAATAATAGAATGTTATTAAAATTTTCAGCAGAAGTTGGGTTTATAATGAGAAGGAGATATGTTTATTTTAAAATCCAAAAAATCTTGAAAACAGGGATATCAGATTACCGGCAGTCAACTAAGTTATTATTTTAATCATTTTATTATAATTATTTCTTCATAAAGGAATACTCGATTTCAACATTACATATCAGAAATATTTTTTTACTACTATCTTCTAAAAACTTATATAAATAAGAAGTCTATAGATTATACATATTTATAATGTTTATTTTGGTTTATGGTTAGACTACAATTGAAAATACAAGTATGATGCAAGAAGGCATAGAAGATCCAAGCCCATACCCATTGTCATGCAACTGGACATTGTGGGAGCATTTGACTCTATCAATATACCATGCCTTGTTCAGCTGCTGGGCAAACTGGACATTTCCACTGGAATTTTTAATATTATTTCCAATCTTCTGATGAATAGACAGATTTCTATATCATTGAATGGCAAATTATCTAAATCTTTCACCCCAACTAAACTATCCCTCAGGGCTCTCCGTTGAGTGCCCTCTTATTTATTTTATATGTGAACTCTTTCTTAATATCCTTTGAACAGAATCTTCATGGAGTATTTATTCCCAGTACTAAAAAGTACATACACCACATCTCATACATGGATGACCTGATGTTTTTACCATCCCATAAGTACATCCCTGGGCTCATGAAATTAATGTCACAATTTTCTAGTGAATCAGGATTAAGCTTCAATTTGGAGAAGTTGTCGGCATGGAGATTGTCAGGTGACAACATCCCTTTCCCTTCACAGCTAAACCTCCCAAATTTTTCGGCCTTGCTTTTAACCTCTCACCTTTGGCAATGAGAAAGGACATTCAAAACTCAATAATGACAATCACTAATAAAATCATTGGTTGTTTGAGAAAAGTATACACCTTCCTATATGCCAAGATGTCTCTCCTTAACATGTTGTTATTCCCAAGGATCGCTTTCTTCATGTTGATTGTGAAATTCACTGGGAAATTCATTCACAGCATCAACTCGATTTGTTGTCATCTCCTGTAATGAGGCAGAACTATAGCGATTAGCCTCCAGAAGATACAAATGCCTACTAAATTGAATGGCCTGGGGCTATATTTGCTACAAGTGTTTTGGCTCCAGCTGCCTTCATTCTGTTTTATAGACTTAACAATATAATTCCAAAAAGCTTGTTCCTAATTGATGTGTTGCCCACAGATGCTCCTCCTCCTAGAGGGAATTATTGACTCTTTGATTTATTAACTGAAATTACCCAAGTGAATTTATTTCCAAATCAGGCCAAACCCACTAAAATTAGATACTGGGAGGCTTATAACCTCATTTATGATTCAATCATGCCAATAAGTTCAACTCTTAATATAACCATATTTGGCCTCTTAAAAAATTTAAATGGTGGTGGCTGGAGCCAAAATACTTTGATTTTTTGGTTAAGATCAATCTTGATGCACTTCCCACAGGTAGCTTTTTGGTAAAAGACATAGGTTACAAGTCGATTGATGATAAGTGTTCTTTATGCAATATTGAAGAAGAGACTAGTGGACACATTTTTAACAGATGTATTAAATTGAATGACTGCAGAACTATAATTCATTCAATTTTCAAAAGGAAAGATCCATTGATGATGACATTAATTCAGAGTGTTGGTTTGGGCAATTTTGGGGAAATAAGAAGTGCCACCTTCCTATTATATAGTATTTGGCTAACTCAGTGTTCACTCTTGTTTGACTCAAGTTGCACGGACCCTAATATTTATCAGGAAAATTAAAGCAATAAAAGAAAGAGACTATCGGATTGCCTTGCAAACAATGCTAAAGTGTACATGGGGACTAATAGACATTAATAAAATTGCAAGAACATAATATTAAAGACATTGTTTAATAATTTTGAACAATTCCTTCAAAACATAGTTATAAAAGTTATTTTGTAAAATGACCTTAGGCAAATTTTGCTAAAAATTTTTTGGCATGTTAACATACCCTTATATTTGCATGGTTGAATGTTTACTTTGGGCGATTTAACTTGTGAGTAATTGTATTAATAGTCCATTACTGTATATGATTATAAAAATTATCTTGAAATTTCAATGTAACTAATAAATAATAATAAATGCTTTGAATAAAAAAAAAGAAAGTAGAACTATGTTCTTTGCTTCTATTAAATTGCAATCGGAACTAAAGCTATCTTCTTTCTTTGCCGATGTTCATAAAGCTCTCTATGCTTTATACTATATTAAGAACAATATTAAAAACGTATATTGGAAGAAAATAAGCTAAATGCAATCTAAATAGATATTTGAAAATGCATTAAGATGGTGTTTAATATTTTCAATATTTTTTTCTAATTCTATGATGGAGTTATATTATGTTTATTCTGCACATACTTGGTTTTATTCAACCAATTAAAATTTCATGCTTTTGGAGAATTAATCGTTTCAAAATTACTTGGCAAGTAAATTTGTTAATTTCTTTAACTCATTTTTTAGTCATCCTAGATAAAGTTTAACTTTTCTTTTATTACTTGTTTATCTTCCTGGTTTTTTATTTTTATTTTAATAATATATTTTTTAAATTCCAAGGGATAAATTTAAGAATTTTTACTTACAAAATTTATAATAAGTATACACCTGGGTCTCATTTTATGTGATAAATAGGTTCCTCAGAAAATGCGCACAAAAGAAATCACACAAAAAAAGACTTACCTTGAAAAATGGGGAATAGGTCTGTAATTTTCAGAAATTGCATAAAAGCAAAGCAACAAGAAAAAATTACTTTAAAATTCACATTAAAAAAATAATGAAATAAAGTATGACTAATAAAAAATTTTAAATATTTGAAAAAAATTAATACAAGACAAACTTTTTTTATTAACTACAGTATTTAATTTTACATTTTTTATACATATTTTAATCATTAACCACTATTTGACAATATGCATTTGTTAGTGAACTGGTAAGAAATCAGATTCATGATGTGATGTACAACTAGTAAAACTTTCAGTCTTGTGCTGTGTTAATGGTTTTCTGTTTTTATATTAAAAAAATGAGACCATAATCAAAACAAAAAGATTACACATTATCATTAAAAAGATTATTTTCAGTTTACAAAATCAATAAAATCTTCGTTATTTATTTTAACAATCTAAAAAATTATTTATTTCTGTTATATCTAACAAAATATGTTTTAAAAGTTTAAAATTTTTGAATATTTATTGGGATATTTTTATAAATAAGTATAAATCTATTATTATTATTTACTCATTGGTATAAGTAGGTTATTTACATAGAAACTAAGATTCTAAATACAGCTTCCGGTCACATTAGCTGCTAATATAACATTATATTTTTGAAAAAAAAAAAAATTCAAATCAAAATAAGTTACCAATAATTTAAATTTCTTGATATCTAATAAATATAGTGAAATATGAAAGATATTAAGAAGAAACATGACTCGCATAACTTCAAAATTGCATTAAAATAATCCGCATAAAATGAGACCCAGGTGTATATAAAAAGATATCTGCCTTTATTTATCACTTAACAAAATAATATAATCTTTTATGAATTAAGGTGGTTTTTACCTAAATGAGTTTATCTGTGGATCTCTCTTCTAGGATGGTCGATAATGTTATCATGCTCTGCATTATTATGTTCTTCTGGTTATTGCAATTTGTATTTTTTATCTTTGGACTTCTCAACTGATATGATTGGTTTTTCCTTTTTTTCAGTAATGTGACCTATTAGAACAAAGATAATTGATACTTTTTTTTCTAATTCACATTTCTCTTGAGTTGTCTCTGACTCAGACAAGATCTTTTATATATATATATATATTTGTTATTAATTCCTGTTTAATTTTTTCTGTTAATAAGTACTAACAGAAATAAACTTAATACATAAGTTTTTCCACCTCAACAAATTCCTGGATATTTTTGCTTGAAATTGATGAAATCACTATTAAAGAGACAACAGACTTGTATAATTTCATTGTTTACTCCCATTTCCCCCAGATTATGATATCTTAACATTTGAGACAAAATGTACTTAGATAGGGATAATAAGGATATGTTTGCAACCACTTTGAAATGTGTTACTTACAGAGATTGATGAGATGTTTTAATGCCGAAAATTGTAAGTAAAGCATGTTTATCTAATTGTCAAAATTTTTTTTTATGTAAGATAGTGTATAGAAATGATAAGTTATTGGCTTTTCCTCATATTATGTGTTGAATTACTCCCACTTGATACATTAATGGGAAGCATTACTTCTCAATTTGAGATTTTGACAATACATTTAATGAAACATTATAGAAAAGGATAATGACTTTTTTTTGTTTTTGATGAAATCTTGTAACTCAATTTTCACTCCCCAATTTCTGATCTAATTCAAACTTTAAATTCATATGTATTCAGGATGATAATATATTTTTCTAGAATTGGCAAATAGTTTGAGCAAAAAAATTAGTGAAACTTAAATTTTTTTTAATTTTATATAAGATTGTAGTTTTTATTTTTACTTTACTGCCAGCCAGAAGTATCAAAACTTAATGTCTGGAATTATATAAAACTAAAAAGTAGAAAATTAAAAATACAAAACGAATATATAAAAAACACTTTTATTTTGATCTTGTAATATCAAGAATGCTGTGAAAGATGAAGAAAGTTATTTTTTAGTGCATTTAAGTGAATAAAAGCATTTCTTTAATCTCTTTTTAAAATGATTTTTTTAAAACTCAGATCCCTATGATCTGTCTGATTCATCAATAACAGATCAAATAAAAACCTAGTTTTACAGACTTCCCTATTAAGCAAGCTATCAAAAAACTATTGTGGCATAAAATACCTGTAATTTCTTTATTGATATAAAAACTTTCATTACTGCATATGTATTTTCAAACAATGATTCTCAAATATCAGGTGATTTAGAACTTTCTGCATTCTATGTTTTTGGTATATATCTATATATATCACATAAAGCCTAATTCGTTTCACAGACTATTTTATAAATCGATATGGCTGTTCACCCTTGTTGCACTTATAGTGTAATATGATATGAAGTAATATTCCTAGTTATTTAAGAATAGCACACAATTCTAGAAATAAATATAAATATTACAGATTTAACCAGTATCTTGCCCATCCCTATTCTGTGTATTTAAATAGACAAAGTCTAATACATGGGGGGTCAGAGTGACTTTAAGTCAACATGGACATGACAATAATATTGGTATCATCAAGGGATTTGGATGTTCCATCATCAGATTTTCAATGGTATGGATGGCTCAAGAGTTGGAGAATGGAGTATATTAAAACTTCTCCATTAAAGTTTGAAGATTTGCTATTTTAATATAAACTGAGCACATATTATATATGTGTGTGGGGGTGATGATTTGGACCAACTGATGAATGCTAGATCACCATGAAATACTATATTGGAGATCATTTATCTTTTTCACCTGTGTGCGTCTGGTGTATCAGTTGTATGAGATAGATTGGATAAGTGAAGAAAGCTTGAAAGTCTGGGTTTAAGTCCCTTATAATTACATCTAAACTTCGAGAATATAAATTGTACCTGTATTTAAATATTAATTATATATAACGTTTTTATACAATATTTGATTTCTGTTACAGGTGACAAATTATATAAGTTTAGTTATTAACAGTACAGTCAGAAAGATTGCAGTGACTTTCCTGTTGAGATACTGACACTTCCAGATTATGAATAGCTTGCCTCATGTTCATATATGTTGATGACTGTAGCTAGTAGTTTCCAGCTCTTCAATTGGCTATTTAGTTCGTGTTATTGTTGTTTCAATACTCAGTTCTATTGTACTTAAATCGGATCTAGATAAAGACAAGTCCATTATTTGAGATAAAAATTTAAATTGAATTTAAATGAATTAACTATACCCATATTCTGTTGTTATCAAAATATCATCTCAATAGAGTATTCTAACTTTCTATATTTATAAGAGAATGCCGATTTTAAGTTCGAATTTATTAGAAGCAGTTATGACTCTAAAAAGTAATTTGTTGTTTCTAAAAAGCCAAATATGAAAAATCAAAATGAGAATGTTTGCTATTTTCTCCTTTGAAGAAACTTCGCGGTATCAGTCTTTAAATTAATGTAAAGGCATCCACAACTCTTTTTAAATTTTCTTTTATGTGATAATCACCACATATCCTAATCTCAACAACTGTCTTCCGGAATACTATTATTGATTGTTTTAAGTTCTCTACTGAATTCAATAATTCAATTTTTTTAACTTTTTTTTCTACTGCTTATTTTATTTTATCATGAATTCCTAGTAGAGATTTTTTAGATTTTACATATGATGGATGGTCTTGTTTTAATGTTCACCATCAAATTAACAGGCTCTGTTGTCATAACTCCCACGTTATTTTGAAATAAATTAGGGTATTTATTCTTCATCTCCCTTTATATCTATTGCCACAAAACTCCAAGTTGTGTAACTAGGGACTGAAATTCTTTTTAAAAATGAGTGTAGTATGATCTTTACAATATGTACCATTCTATTTTTTAACCTTGAAGCGGTGTTCTTTATCATATCGTTTCACCTATTATGTTCCATAGTAGTATATTTTTCCTAGTTTAAACCTCCCAAGTTGGCAGACATTAACTAAAAGAGCTTAATAAAAATGTATAATAGTACTATATGTGTGTATGTGCATATATTTTATAAATGCGTACTTCCATGATTAACCAAAATAACTTAATAAAAGGTATAGTAATGTATGTGCGTATATCTTGTATATCTTATAAATGCATACTTCAAATAATGTTAACTAATCTCTATAAATAAGATAAACCTAATTCTAAAATTTAGGGTAAACAATTTAAAGGTTGCTAGTATGTAAATTTTCACACATACTTATATGTGAAAGAAGCTTACAAGGTTATAGATTATTTCTTTTACATTTTATTTATTTCTCGGAGATGATAAATCTCTTATACTAATTAACACTTTTTCCCTAAAAGTTATAGTTTCTAAGATGATAGACTCAAGTCTATAAAAGAATGTTTACCAAGTTAAAAACTGTTTTTGTAAAGTAGTTTATTTCTTGGAAATTAGCTGACCACACCTGGGTTTTAAAATTTGTAAAAACAAGAATAAACTTAAAAGGTATTAAATTTAGTTTTGTAACAAAGAGAACTCTAGATAACTGATGCTATTTTTCTCAATTACTTATTTTTCTCCATTAAATAAAGATTAAAAATATCTTAACTTGTTAACAAATCATGATGTTTTGTAGGGGGAGAGTGTGTTATTATAAAAAACTCTGATTTAAGTTAAAATAGGTCACTTTATATACCTGGGTCTCATTTTATGTGGTACATAGGTTCCTCAAAAAATGCGCACAAAAGAAATCGCACAAAAATAGACTTAACTTACCTTGAAAAATGGGGGGTAGATACTGTAATTTTCAAAAATCGCATAAAAGCAAAGCAACAATGTAAAATTACTTTAAAATTCACATTAAAAAAAAGGAAATAAAATATGACTAATAAAAAATTTCAAATTTGAAAAAAAATGATTTTTACTTTTTTTATTAACTAGAGTATTTAATTTTATTCAAAACAATTTTTTTTATGTGTAATTTACAGTAATTTACATTTTTTGATACATGTACAGCTAGTGCCAACTTCATTTTTTTTAATTGCTCTTATAGTGTATTCGCCTAAACTAAAATGTTTTCCTATCGCTGTTGATCTTCCCATTTCGCTAAGCAATCTAAAATTGAAATTTTTGTTTCTAAAGAAATTCATTTTCTTGGGTGTTTTTTCTTCTCCATTAGGATGAACTAAAAGTTTAAAATAAAAATAATTTAGACTTATGATAATAAAAAGACACCTACTCACCACTGTTGGGCAAAATTTAATTAAAACTAACAATTAAAAATTAAATTCTTATTTTTGTCTTTAATTTTCAATTCTGTTTAAAAATCAAAGTTTATTGTTTTACATCAAATTAATTTCAGATCACATTACATAATTTTTAAATTGTTAATTACAATTAAAAATCAAATTTTAATTTTTAATTGTCAAATTTAATTGTGCCCACCACTCTTACTCACCTTTTAAAAATAAACTTGCCAACACTAAATGATTAATTGATTATGTACTCTTTTTTTAAAAGCAAAAATAGAATGTGATTTAAAATGCAAAAACAACAACATGCATACTATAGACATCTATAATGTTTGAACAGATTTACATTATAATCTTGTAAAATCTATTACAGTACTATTATAAAGTGCTGAAAATATTGAAATTATTAAATGGAAGTTGAACTCCAATAATGTGCTGTTATTTTAAATATGACATGTGAGTGCATGAAATTTATAATATTTAAAGTAATAGTGCATTATTGGAGCTTGACTTCTGATCTAATAATTTTTATTGCATAAAAGAAAACTGCACACAAAAATATTAAGAAGAAACATGAATCACATTAAATAAATCTGCATAAAACGAGACCTGGGAGTATAATTTTAACTTGTAATTCTGTCAGGAGCTATGCCCACCTGTATGATGAAGAGCCAAGGCTAGAAAGGCAACCCATTGGCATATGCCCTTGTGGGAGACAAGTCAGCAGTGATGGGAGAAGTTCAAACCAGCAGCCTGCCTGGAAAGTAAAGATGAACAAGACCAGCCAAGAATAGCAGTGCCGAACATCATGGAAAGAAGACACCTCAGCAGAGAATATTGGTAAAATAATCTGTAGAGCTCTGTAATAAACTCTCATTATTAATTTCTTAAATAATTCTAAGCTAGCTGTATGTAAATATGCACAAACTTATTTAAACTTTCTTTATTGAATAAATTCTATAATCAAGTTAAATTGTAACTAATTTTCTAAAACAATTTAAGAATAACTACTTTGTAAAACTTACCTAACTCTTTAAAATAAAATAACTTAATAATGTAACTCTTGTTAAATTTAAATTATACTCTAAATATATTTCTATCTGTGATTATGCCTTGTTTTAATTTATTAATTTTTTTATGAATTTATATTATGATTTATTCAGAGTGGAGATTGATACTCAGATTCTGTAGAGGAGGGGTGAGAGAGATGATTAGAAGCTCTTCATAAATAACTTATATGCATCCAAGCATACACATACAATCTCCAGTCTGAAAACCTATCATGTATAATAAAATAGCTACTATGTATTATAGTTGACTAATTAGGTTTTCTCATTATTAAGAAAATATGCAGTTGATTAACACAAGAGAGATATTTTAAAGCATATTTGAATTAAATAAGTAAGTCCTTATTATGTGTTATTTCTCCCTAGAATTATAGTATGAACTACAAAGATTAATTATAAGCTAGATCACTTAATTAACCCCTTTTAACATGTTTGGATATGCTAAACTATGTATACCATAGTTTAGTAAAATGAAGCTATAGATTTAGTGCATTTTAGATTTAATAATAATTGATGATCATTACCATTGCGAAGGTGTTCTTTATAAAGCACACATACATGCATATGCACCTTGATATATACATATACTGTATTAAATGGCAATTGGTTTAAGGCCATTTCATATTCTTGTTTTGATTGCTTTCCTTAGAACTGAAACACGAGGGTCCAGATTGTTCATGTTTCAAGCTAATCAGACCTGCAGAACGAAATATATTCTCCTGTCATAGCAAGTCATATGGTCCATGGGAACTGATCATTGAATTGATAGATCCCATGAATAAACACCCATTCGAGATGCCATTTTATTTTGGTTAATATAGTGCAATAGTATTAGAAACTTTGCTATAGCAGATCCCAGTTCATTCATTCCACCATTAATATTAATAAATTCAACTTTGTTTTAAATGCATGATCTAGTTATGTAATAATAATCTGTATAGAGAGCTAATTTAGGCTAGCTTCGAGGTACCTAGAGTAATTATAATTATTAATTTTCTCTCTTGCAAGATAACTGTTTGCAATCCTTATAGGCATCTCATAGCATGATTTAGGCATAATTAAAACCGTAGATTATAATGTAATAAAGTTGTTAAAGAAGTACGTTCCGATTTAATTGTCCAGTGCATAAGATGAGATACTGTAACTCACTTACTCATCTAATTGTAACACCTGTGGTGAATTTTCCAATGCACAGATGGATAGCTATCTTAATAATTGATTTACTTTATTAAAGATATAAAATATAATACTGTATTGAATATTGTTTATCGTATTTTTTCATATTTCATTTTAATCCATTCAAATCATTAATTCTAGTTTATTTAAGTGAATTATGTAACTATGCATTATCATTCTGGGTTTATTTGTTGAACGATAAATTAGTTTATAAGCCATAGATGTGTGTTTAGTTGAATCATAGCTATAAGAGTTCATTCATCCATGAATCTTTTTCTCTTCACCCTTTGCTACTGCCGGCACGCGAATTAAAGGAGTCCGAGTGTAGCCTTATGTATGTCACTAATAGGGTAGTTAATCACAGAGCATTGGTGAAGGAGCTGAGTTGCGATCTGATTCGATGTCTCCACCCCTCATCTAGATCAGCTTTAAGGTATTTGCCAAAACTCTGGATTATGTTGCATGAGTGTACAAATATGACCGTTACAACTTGGATGATATATCACTATCATTAATAGTGGTACTTGATTGTCATTTTCATCTTTAGTTATTCTTTTGTTTTTTAAGTAAAAAACTTCATTATAATTATACTATTTACATAATTATTTATATATAGTTATTTTAATAATCATTTCTTTCTATCTTCCTCTCTTATCTCTTCTCCCTTTTCTATTCATTCTCTCCAGTTTATATTTATTTTTATTTTTATAAAAATATCTTTATATATTTAACAATATCTTGCATCTCGATGAAAAATCGGTATTCCATATCGGTTAAAAAAGATTTGTTTGGAAAATATTTACATTTCTGTAGAAAAGCTTATACCATTCTTGTTTCATATTTTAAATCCAAATATATTTTTTTATTGTCAAGTATCATTCTACATTTAACTTCTCTTAAGATTTTCAATGCATTAATCAGAATCAGACTATGTCAATTATTTCATATGTTTTGATATTTGATTTTTTTTTAAAGTTTATAATTAGAATTCGAAAGAAAAATTTTAGATTTGAGAATGCTTGTCTTCAAAACATGTACAAATAACACTTTTTATTTACGCAATAAGAAAAGTAGATCTTAGATAAACTTTAGTGGATATAATTTTATGTAATAAGTTAAAGATTAACTAATTACACTTTTTATTATGAAGCATCATATCACGTATTGCTTTCCATAAGATTTCTAGGATAAGAATCACGATCAGAAATGTAAGCTGAATTGTTTGATATGTTTTGATATTGATTTTTTAAAGTTTATAACTAGAATTCAGAAGACAAAATTTATTGGATTTGCGATTGCTTCAGTCTTGGAAGGATGAAAAAATTATCTTTTTTTTGTTTATATAATGAGAAAAGTTGATCTAAGTTGATATTTATTCTTTTACTTAGATAGACTTTAGTGAGTACAATTTTGTAATAATAAGTTGGAGATAAACTATAAAAAAATAACGTTTCTTTTTTTTTTTTAACTGTTTCTTCAGTGTTTCCCTAACATTATGAATATAGATCTATTATTTAATTTTATTTTCCACTTAACTTCCTATATATTATATATGAATATAAGAAAATGTTTAGAGGAAATTGTTGCCAGTGTCTTAGTTGTTACTGTTTTTATTTTTTCCTTTACATTATCTCCTTAACTTCTAACTAGATATATAATTCCTATTTTTTAAAGATCTTTGCTAAGTCTGTTCTTAGTGAATTATTAGGTACTTGATAGGGATTTGTGATGACCGAAGCTACTAGCATTTATTGAGTACTATGGTTTACACTGGTAGGCATTACTGTATGGATAGAGCTGCTACTCTTTTAACTTATGTTCTGAACATCAATTTTATAACGATCCAAACGAAGTGGGAGATCGCATCGCACCGCACCGCACTACCAAAGGGCGCCATCTAGGCATTTGAGCCTAGAAAAATTTATAAAGTAGGCAGATACGCGCTGTTAGGATTCCACTTTATTTACATATTTAGATCGTTAGCCCATTGTCACTAGCTCAGCGGAGACGCGGAGATAAAAATCTATAAATTTTATATCTTAAATATAAAAGAATAAAATAATAAAAGCCACTGCCAGAAATTAACACAGAAAAATATTTATTTACGCACATATAAAATCATTCTAAACCCGAGGAATAAGTTTAACATTTAGATTTTTATCTTAATTTTTAATTTTACATTTAAAATAGCTTGCTATAATGTTTAATATTTTATTTAGAGGGTCGAGTATGAATGGACTACATAGGTCTGCATTTGAAAGGAAAATATTCTTCCCTGATTTAACCCTAGGCAACAAATTTCGCAATCAACTGGCGCCAATCCATCTGATACATTCATGTATTCAATGTAGCATGATACGACAACACAAAATACTAAATTGTCAGGAATGTACATCTGAACAATAAGTAGAAATAGAGAAGACATTGACTCTCCACCAACAGGAATGTGACATCTGTGGGCAAGTAGATCAATAAACTAAAAACTCCATAGGAATGGACTGCGGTCTTCTGCCGACTTACAAACCCATCCATAGGCAAACAGAGGGTGTGTGGCGTATATCTATAATCCTGCCCGTAGCGGATCTCATACTACATTTACTAATTACACAAATATATCCAATCCATTGAACCAATTCAACTACGAAATGAATAACCTAAGATTACCCTCCCTTAATACAACTTTACAAAACTATATAGCCATTCGCACCCGACTTAATTTTAACATTTATATACGTTCGCACAGATTTATTTAAAAATGTTGGGTATAGATCGATTACACAGATTCCACGGTCAAAAACATTTCAAAATAAACATAAACGATCAAAATACAAAATTATTGATACCGACAATCGCAGAGGGAAACTTATAAGTAACCCAATAGTATTCACCATAAGATACTTGCATTGTCACCAATAACTTAAAAGACATCCGAATAAATACATTTTAGATACTCACCGTAAGGTATCATTATTTATCGAATGTCTATATATTTTGATCAAATATGAAAACCAAAATCTAATTAACCGCAAACGAATCCATGCAAGCGTCTATAGACAACTTAAATGTAATGCATTTAATAATTTCTACAATAAAATATTACTACACATAAAAAATATTAAAAGGGAAATGATTCTTTTAACAAACGGGAAAGATATAAAATTAACCATTATTAATTTCATTTAAAACTTACAAAAAGTCAGATAAGAGTCCATTTTAAATAAGTCGGCTTGTTTATTAATTTGTTCAACTTGACGAAAGTTCTTGATTGATTTTAAGAATTGTTCCTTTCCTATAGCTTACGGTAGCAGAACTCCCGGTTCCTGGTGTATGTCCACGGAGTCTTTAATTGAAAGATTGATCTAATGTTCAGGAGGTGGCATTTGCTGGTTCATGGTATCAGTCATTTCATTTCAGAGATAAGTGGGAGAGAACGATAAAGTGCGTCTTTATCGCTCGTCTCCCCAACCAAGTTGAAAAAAGCTACTTGAACTCAATATTTCTTTCTTTTTATATCATCCACAAGGATTCACTGAACAAAACGTCACTAATCTGTTTTTTCGTTATGGTCCGGGCCAAGGCTTAGTGCTTCCATTTGTCAAGCTAAAATCTCTTTCTTCTCTTATCTAACTTTCCATCTGACTTTTTAATTAAACAGCTTTTAGATAATTAATAAACAACCATTTCCCTTTATAGATTACAGGAATTAATTAATACCTGTTTTTATTTTAACTTACGTTATTTTTTTATTAAAATATTTTTATATTTCAATCTTGTATTTTTTTATTTAAAAAAAATACATTCAAATACTTTTTTTTTTTTGTTTATGAAAAAAAAATATTTTTAAAGTTTAACATCTGTGCGAACATATATATTTAACAACATTTTAATTTTAGCGTTTAGTTTTTTTATAGATTTTTAATATATTTATTTTTATTTGCGAACTTTGTTTTTCTTTTAAATTAATGTAACGACATATTTATATATCGTTACATATCAGTAAACTTCCTCAAAAAACAAAAACATTTAAAAAAAAAAAAAAAAGACTTTACTTAGTGTTAGTAATTACGTTACACAAATTTGTTATATATGAAATTTCAAAAGGACAAACTTTTTTTTTTTTTAAAGACAAAACAGTAATTACAAATATAATGATAAAAAAAAGTTGACTGATGATTCCTTATTACCAGCTAAATTTCTGCCCCCTCCCTTCCGCGTTTCATTTCTCCTACCTTTAACTATTACTTAGGCAAGTTGAACGATTAGATTTTAATTTAACAAGACTTTTTTTTTTTTTTAAAAAAATTATGATTTATAATTATTATTACGTTTTATTTATTAGTTTTTATTCCTCGAATTTATCTCTACATGTGCGCAATTTTTCTTACTGGCAGCACTTTTTAAACAAAACTTCAAACTGCAACTCCACGTCAATACAAACAAATATATTTATACCATTTCAGAAAAAAAAAATTTACGGGCATCGATTTATTTTTAAAATTCTCAGGGCACTCGTGATTTATTAAAGATAGAAAATTTCATCAACATCAATTCCCTTTCTCAGGGTCAATCTCTGAGGTAAGGCCACACTTGGGATGCCAATTATAACGATCCAAACAAAGTGGGAGATTGCATCGCACCGCACCGCACTACCAAAGGGCGCCATCTAGGCATTTGAGCCTAGAAAAATTTATAAAGTAGGCAAATATGCGCTGTTAGGATTCCACTTTATTTACATATTTAGATCGTTAGCCCATTGCCACTAGCTCAGCGGAGACGCCGAGATAAAAATCTATAAATTTTATATCTTAAATATAAAAGAATAAAATAATAAAAGCCACAGCCAGAAATTAACACAGAAAAATATTTATTTACGCACATATAAAATCATTCTAAACCCGAGGAATAAGTTTAACATTTAGATTTTTATCTTAATTTTTAATTTTACATTTAAAATAGCTTGCTATAATGTTTAATATTTTATTTAGAGGTTCGAGTATTTTGTGTTGTCGTATCATGCTACATTGAATACATGAATGTATCAGATGGATTGGCGCCAGTTGATTGCGAAATTTGTTGCCTAGGGTTAAATCAGGGAAGAATATTTTCCTTTCAAATGCAGACCTATGTAGTCCATTCATACTCGACCCTCTAAATAAAATATTAAACATTATAGCAAGCTATTTTAAATGTAAAATTAAAAATTAAGATAAAAATCTAAATATTAAACTTATTCCTCGGGTTTAGAATGATTTTATATGTGCGTAAATAAATATTTTTCTGTGTTAATTTCTGGCAGTGGCTTTTATTATTTTATTCTTTTATATTTAAGATATAAAATTTATAGATTTTTATCTCGGCGTCTCCGCTGAGCTAGTGACAATGGGCTAACGATCTAAATATGTAAATAAAGTGGAATCCTAACAGCGCGTATCTGCCTACTTTATATATTTTTCTAGGCTCAAATGCCTAGATGGCGCCCTTTGGTAGTGCGGTGCGGTGCGATGCGATCTCCCACTTCGTTTGGATCGTTATAATTTATAA
>JAQFVV010015313.1:0-17098 GCA_028023455.1 Epiperipatus broadwayi
TCACAATAAATGTGACTATAGATATTGTAATGGAAAGAAGACATTTGTAACAGAAATAATAATAAATTGATAGAAAATGATCCATTATTAACATATATGTTTATCTAATCTGTTATTTGTAACAGTAAGTAAACATTGTCACAGTATAGATAAATAGATGAGTGATGAAATGATAGTTGCCATAATTCAATAATCAAACACTAAACAGGATAATGATATGCTGCAGTGGTTCATCATTTGTAAACAAGTAAACTAAATGAGAAATGAATTCACTGTGTTAGCCAAAATACAATTTATAATTAAATAAGGATGATGCTAACATATAAATAAGAATATATGCATATCATGCTCTATCTGGGTGTCTATTTCTAATTAATTAAATATAACATTATAGCCCGATTGCAACTATCCTAAACATTAATTCTGTCACATTAGTAATGAAATAAATAAGTTATCTCATTTCTCCATATAAAATAACAACAATGACAATTAAAACTATCATCATTAAAGATTTAATAATATCTAAATATTGGGGATGTCATTTGAACAATAAAACATACTGGCCATTGTCATCAAATAAAAGAATATTAAATATAGCAACTGAATGAAATTACCCACTTTGAGATTCCTGGAGTGCATTATGCTTATCTCCCCATACTAGGTTCTTTTAACAAAGAATCCTTCCTATTCTTCTTTCCAACCATATAAGACCATTCATGGTCACATGCACTCACTGGTGCTATTCATGACAACTTATAAAATATATATTATATAAAGTTAATATTATGAAGTTGGAGAGGGATTATATCACTCTTTATTCAGTTTAGCTAAGTATATGTGTTTTCCCACGAGCGCCACTAGATTGTTTTAAATCTAGATAAATATCTGTTTAGAGTGTACTGAGTTCAAACTCATTTGGTACATTTTTATCACACATGACTTGGATGACTAATGAAAAAATGACATTCTTACATTTTATCTATATCGATAAAATTACAAGATCCCAATATTACCAAAATTTATATTATAGATCAAAGACTTATAGACATTACTAGCTCATTTTATGTATATTGATTAACAGACAAGTATCATCTTATTAATGGCTTCTAGACTCTTATAGACATTGCTAGCTCATTTTATGTATATTGATGAACAGACAAGTATCATCTTATTAATGGCTTCTAAACAAACATCGTGAAAACCATTATTAATATTGATGGCCATTTAACTAGATTATTTATCACAATATAAAGGTGATAATGATGATGATAATAATGATGAATGATAATAATAGTGATATCATAATAATAATGATAATAATAGTGATGATGATACTAGCCATAGCTTATTAATAAACTCACAACAATAAATTAATCTTTATAAACTCATATGCATTTATTAAAAATTATCCTATTTCAAACTGAGATTTAAATATTACATTTACTAGCATTTATATAAGTTTATAGTTATTTACTAAAATACTTTTATAGTTAAAACCAGGATTTAATAATACTAGTGATGATGAATGATCATCATGAATCTCTATGCATGATATTCATCTTTCTATAAATCTTTATTTACTACATATATTAATTATGCTAAACATTAGATTTAATGATTATAATTTATTAATGATGATGATGGCAATCATAACTCTTGTATAGTATTATTTGAAACATTTTAATCAATAATACGATATCCATCTTTGATGAGGATGATCATAATTCATGGACACAACATAATTTTAGTTTTCTTTATACACCTATAATTATTAAAACTTGGTTATTATCAAGCTTAACCCTTCAATATCTAAATGTAAATCAACATTCTAGTTTACTTAACATTTTGCGAGCGCTTAATATTAGCAAGTGATTGCTCAATATTTACGAATGATGATTCTTAATATCTGTGAGTGATGATGATGATGATCATTTAAAACCATAGAATTAAGACAAGAAAACATAATATTTTTAATAAGAACTCGGAAACCAATTAAAATATATAATTATATTTGATTAATACTATTACTCTTTCTTTCTTTAAAATCAAATTAATAATTAGATAAATGGCTTATTATTACATTAATTCAATACAAAACTAATACAAAAAATTTATATAAGCACAACCAAATAAACCCAATATATAAGTTTGTCATTTTGGATATTTTAAAATAAGCTGGCTTAAAATGACATTAAAAAAAAAAAATATTTCATGGAATGCTTACTTAAGACTTTCCTAACTTATTATATTATAAAAATAAATTTCATATGTAACTTGTGTATTTTATTTCACTTCCATTCAAATGTGATTCCTGTTTTATAATTTACTATATTTAAACTAACTAGGTATAACCTATTCTTTTGACGTGTTTGTATAAACAATTACACATGCACACACATTCGGTAATGTTAACATATATGTTTAAAATGTATACCCCTAAATTAGAGATTAATACATAAATTACACATATATATATATATAAAATATTCGTGCAACCTTTTAGCAAAATAAAATAAAATACATTATATCAATTTTAATATGCAACAAGATAAAATAAAAAAAAACATTATAAATGCATATATTTATAGGTTGCTTATTATCATAACAACTGAAGAACAATTAAAAAAAAACATTTCAATATTACAATATAATAATAAAAAAATGAACATTTAAGTTTAAAGATATAAACTGTATTTGTGTTATGTTATGTGATATTGAGAATAATTATAGATAAACAAGCCTTGAATGTTTCTGTATCAAAAGAAAAAATAATGCTTTGAATAATAAATTAAGGTTTACTTTTAATAAGCAATAATAAAAGATCTGTTAATGAAAGTTCATAGTTACCCGATCACTTTCACTTCTTATAAATGTCCTGAGTTTGAATTTTCAGACTGCTTGTCTTTGCTCCATTTAAAAAAAAGAAAGTTCTTGCAGATACTTTAAGATAAACATGAATTAATTGACCTGCTTATTTCTTCAATTTTAAAATTATTTATTGTTGATACTTTTGATAATGCTGAATTCATTGATTGGCTTCATTCTACCATTTCAAAAAGAGTTATTATAAATACTTTTAGATAGGTATGAACTGGTGGATTTTCTTGTCTCTCCCATTTAAAAAAAATCACTTTAGACACTTTAGATGACTGA
This sequence comes from Epiperipatus broadwayi, assembly GCA_028023455.1. NCBI lineage: Eukaryota > Metazoa > Onychophora > Udeonychophora > Euonychophora > Peripatidae > Epiperipatus > Epiperipatus broadwayi. Next base: position 3,154 of record JAQFVV010015313.1, read on the forward strand.
GGAAAATTTTAACAAAAATTTGATTTACAGCTTCAAATTTGGCTATATGGCTTTTATACATTTTCTTTTCCTCTTCTTTCCCCTTCTCCATCCATCCAAAGGTAATGAGCCTAGAATAGACCAGGAGCCAGAAAAGAAGCATTTCATATAGCTTGTGTGGTTGGCTTCAAACTCTATCATTTTGTTGGTTATTATTTGATTGGTATATGAGTCCACAGTAGATTAGTGATTTTAACCCATTCTGTATTAATCCAGGAAGCAGAAAAAATGGTTTAGCAATGAAAATTCATGGTATTATGCACAGCAAGATATATTAATACCATTTTTATATAATTGTTAATAATTTCTTCCAAGTAATTCAATTTTGTTCCATTCTTTCTTCTTTATCTTAATATATTGCTGGAAATTACTTATATAGATGCACATCTTCGTCTATACTAGTTTTAAAACAAGAGTCATTTCCTTCCTTTTTTCAATTTTTAAAGAGTGAAAAAAAAATCAAATTGCTCACTTTTTTTTTTTTCAACATTAAAAAAAAAACTGATCGTTACATCTCTTTTTAATAATAATGACTGAGTGATCTTTAAACATTTCTGTTTAATAATAAGGTAAAAACTGAGTCATTACATCTCTGATTAATAATACTGACTGAGTGATCTCTAAACATTTCTTTCATTCATTTATATTGCCAATCTTTGGTCATAGAAACTGACCACCTGCAAATCTCTTATCTTGAAACAAAAAATCAAAGCTTCTCAAGTTTGATGGTCTGTCGCAATTTTACAAGAAAATTAATAATCACCTTTTATTTCCTCAAAGCACCTCTCTCTTTTAAAAAAAAAATCTTAGATACAGATAAAAACAATACAACAAAGCTGGCAATCTATAGTTATCAGAAATAGGTGTAAAGGCGTTTTTGTGTTTATACAGACGTTTTCATTCTTTCACACTCTTTTGCATGTGTACATTTTTTTTATCTCCTAATCTTGATCTGATCACCTTATTTTACACTTTCTTTCTGATCTACTTTATTTTAACAAAACGAAAGTTAAATAATTTAACACATTATTCAATAAAAAATATAATAAATCAATATTAAATATTATTACCGTCTCTCTCTACAACTGCTTATTTATTAAGTATTTATATAGACTATATAATAATAAATACACACATAAATCTATATATATAAAAGAAAATTTTTTTTTAATTAAATAATATGTATGTGGGTGAAATGAGTCATATATATCTACAATATATAATTATATATTGTAACGATATATAAATATGTCGTTACATTAATTTAAAATAAAAACTTAAAAGTTCGCAAATAAAAGGAAAAAAACTAAACGCTAAAATTAAAACATTGTTAAACGTGTATACATTCGCACAGATGTTAAACTTTAAAAATATTTTTTTTTCATAAACAAAAAAAAAAAAAAAGTATTTGAATGTATTTTTTTATTTAAAAAAAATACAAGATTGAAATATAAAAATATTTTAATAAAAAAAATAACGTAAGTTAAAATAAAAGCAGGTATTAATTAATTCCTGTAATCTATAAAAGGAAATGATTGTTTATTAATTATCTAAAAGCTGTTTAATTAAAAAGTCAGATGGAAAGTTAGATAAGAGAAGAAAGAGATTTTAGCTTGACAAATGGAAGCACTAAGCCTTGGCCCGGACCATAACGAAAAAACAGATTAGTGACGTTTTGTTCAGTGAATCCTTGTGGATGATATAAAAAGAAAAAAATATTGAGTTGAAGAGCTTTTTTCAACTTGGTTGGGGAGACGAGCGATAAAGACGCACTTTATCATTCTCTCCCACTTATCTCTGAAATGAAATGACTGATACCATGAACCAGCAAATGCCACCTCCTGAACATTAGATCGATCTTTCAATTAAAGACTCCGTGTACATTGACACCAGGAACCGGGAGTTCTGCTACCGTAAGCTATAGGAAAGGAACAATTCTTAAAATCAATCAAGAACTTTCGTCAAGTTGAACAAATTAATAAACAAGCCGACTTATTTAAAATGGACTCTTATCTGACTTTTTGTAAGTTTTAAATCAAATTAATAATGGTTAATTTTATATCTTTCCCGATTGTTAAAAGAATCATTTCCCTTTTAATATTTTTTTATGTGTAGTAATATTTTATTGTAGAAATTATTAAATGCATTACATTTAAGTTGTCTATAGACGCTTGCATGGATTCGTTTACGGTTAATTAGATTTTGGTTTTCATATTTGATCAAAATATATAGACATTCGATAAATAATGATACCTTACGGTGAGTATCTAAAATGTATTTATTCGGATGTCTTTTAAGTTATTGGTGACAACGCAAGTATCTTATGGTGAATACTATTGGGTTACTTATAAGTTTCCCTCTGCGATTGTCGGTATCAATAATTTTGTATTTTGATCGTTTATGTTTATTTTGAAATGTTTTTGACCGTGGAATCTGTGTAATCGATCTATACCCAACATTTTTAAATAAATCTGTGCGAACGTATATAAATGTTAAAATTAAGTTGGGCGCGAATGGCTATATAGTTTTGTAAAGTTGTATTAAGGGAGGGTAATCTTAGGTTATTCATTTCGTAGTTGAATTGGTTCAATGGATTGGATATATTTGTGTAATTAGTAGATGTAGTATGAGATCCGCTACGGGCAGGATTATAGATATACGCCACACACCCTCTGTTTGCCTATGGATGGGTTTGTAAGTCGGCAGAAGACCGCAGTCCATTCCTATGGAGTTTTTAGTTTATTGATCTACTTGCCCACAGATGTCACATTCCTGTTGGTGGAGAGTCAATGTCTTCTCTATTTCGACTTATTGTTCAGATGTACATTCCTGACAATATAGTATTTTGTGTTGTCGTATCATGCTACATTGAATACATGAATGTATCAGATGGATTGGCGCCAGTTGATTGCGAAATTTGTTGCCTAAGGTTAAATCAGGGAAGAATATTTTCCTTTCAAATGCAGACCTATGTAGTCCATTTATACTCGACCCCCTAAATAAAATATTAAACATTATAGCAAGCTATTTTAAATGTAAAATTAAAAATTAAGACAAAAATCTAAATGTTAAACTTATTCCTCGAGTTTAGAATGATTTTATATGTGCGTAAATAAATATTTTTCTGTGTTAATTTCTGGCAGTGGCTTTTATTATTTTATTCTTTTATATTTAAGATATAAAATTTATAGATTTTTATCTCGGCGTCTCCGCTGAGCTAGTGACAATGGGCTAACGATCTAAATATGTAAATAAAGTGGAATCCTAACAGCGCGTATCTGCCTACTTTATAAATTTTTCTAGGCTCAAATGCCTAGATGGCGCCCTTTGGTAGTGCGGTGCGATGCGATCTCCCACTTCGTTTGGATCGTTATAATATATATATGGAAAATTTAAACTGTTTGGATTAATCTGATATAATAGTTTACATCCCATAATCCTACAACTTATGCTATTTATTTATTCATGATATATGATAACGTATCTTAATGCATGAACTAAAATTTGATTCACAACACCAACTGCTATGAATATTAGCTACCATGTTATTACACTTTTTTAGCTATACTGTTAATGCAAATATAGTATAGAAATCCAAAAAGTTTTTTCAGTATTAGGTTTTACTTTAAAAAAAAAATCAAATGTAAATTGTTGTAGGTTATTTCTTTTAGCAGTATGTATGTATGTTAAATAAATTAATTGAAAGAATTAGAATCTGAAGTGGAGTTAGGCTGGACATATTGTTAGTATAGATGATAATATATGGTTAGTTGAAATCTTAAACGGGATTCCAAGAGATTGTAAAAGACCTAGAAAGAGATCATATGTGAGATGAATGGATTGAACTTGGAGAGGCCTTCATCCTGTAGTGACAATGATGATGATCATGTATGTTAAGATCTATATTGAATAATTATTGCTACAACCAATTGTCAGATAGCATTTGATTATTATCAGGTAGTGTTTTGATATTTTTCTACCCCAATTTAGTTAGCCATTTCAATTTTAGAGATGTATAATAGACTTTTAAAGAACCCCATGCATTATTAAGATATATTCCTATTACTAATATAGCTTATTATTTATATCATTTAAATTTTTTAATTTTAAAATTTTATCTAATGCTTCCGATTCAAACTATTTTCTAATATCTGATCAACTCTAAGTTAATGTGTTATCAGTTTTAATTTAAAATGCCATCTGACCTATTATTAACAGTTCAGCTAACATTTAATTAACCATAATTCCTATTTATTATTAGAGAAAAACAAAAACATTGTGTGTGCTACCACAAATTCTTAAATAAATTAAATCTTGATTTGAAGAAAATCAATAAAATTGTTTATTTAAACAGTTTTAAAGATTTTCTTGAAATTAATAGATAGGAATTAATAATGACTGTTAAATTGTATTTAAATTTTTTTAAAAATTTTCAATTAAATTTATATCCCCCTCCTCTCCTTCCTGGCATGTGATCTAAATGACAGAGAATATGCAATAAAACCATATGATAGAGATATTCATTTTTATATTTACTTAATAAAAAGATAATCGGTTTGATGGGCAGCTGAAGTTATAGATGGAGCTGTGATCTGGATTGATAAAGAAATTAACAGTATTTTCATATAATAAATATGATGTAGCTAGAATTGTGTGGAAGGGAGTGGCAGTAGCAGGGAAGTAGGAAGACATGCATTAGATGCAGATGTGTGGACAGCAAAGGAGGCAATTCAAGGAGAAATGGGATGGTCAAGTTTTTATATGATAGAAGCAAAAAGCAAAATGAAAATGTTCGGTAGATTGCAGTTTATGGATAATAAAAGAATAGCCAAAATAGCATTTAATTGGGTTATGAGTAAAGGACAGGCAACAAGATGGGTGAGAAAGGTAATGCGGTATGCAGAAGATTTGGATAAAGATTTAATATCAGTATACTTATACAAGAGGTGGGATGATTGTGTTAGGAAGATTGTTGAGTGTTATAGTGGTAAGGAATGGGATAGAAGAATAGATGCATTAATAAAGAATAGGGAGTTGGAGAGATGGAGAACTAGTATGGAGAATAAAAAGAGTTTAAATATATATAGAAACAAACAGAACATTGGGTGCAAGTTAATTTATGATAATAGCAAGGAAAGTAGTTTATTGTTCAAGGCTCGAATGGGATCTTTAGCAACAAGGGAATATACATGTAAATGGAAAAATATGGGTGATTTAGTCTGCAAATTGTGTAAGGAAGGCAAAGAAAATATTAGGCATCTGTTAATTGAATGTAAATACTTGAAAGCAGAAAGGGTACAAATATTGAAGTTATGGAAGAATAAATATGAACAAAGTGATTATACAGAAAGTGGGTTATTGGTTTTTATACTGGGTTTGGGAAAAGATAAGGGGGATTTATATATGAAGGCCATGGAGTTGACAAAGATTGTGTTGTGGAAATGGGATGGAGCAGAATATGGGGAAACTTAGGGTGGGGAATGGAAAGGGAAGGTAATGTGGCTAACAGGTTTCTCTGGACATAGTTGCTGAGAGATTCCTGACTTTGTTTAAGGAGAATCACAGTGCATCACATCACATCAGCTCTGCCATTACGCTAAACCATACAGAACATTTATTTTTTATAGACCACACCCTCTTGAAACACATGAATAAAGATATCTTAAAAAACAAATGACTCCTACGATGTATTTCATGCTGAACCGGCATTCATCACTCCCAAGTCACCATCTTTCACATATATCTATACCATATATTCAGTATTCAGCATAAAATGTATCTTGGGGTCATTTATCTTTTAAAGTGATTTTATTCACATATATTAAGAGTATGTGGTGGTGTGGAAATAATTAAATGCATCTATAAAAGATATACTTGAAAAAGAGGAATGAAGTTGAATTACTTCATGTGTGTGGGTTTAATTAAAAAAACCATTGCCAGTCTTTAACTGAAGTTTAAAGTTTATGCCTGGGCTAGGGATAATCTCTAGTTTAATCAGTGGTTAATGTTAATCATTAATATATTTATCTATTATGGAGCATGTCAAAGTTTTGTGTGGAGTAAATTTGACACTTGTAAATAAAATGTAACCTTTATTTTATATATTAGCTCTTTCTATTCTCACTGTACTCACATTTGCATACTCTATTGCTGCATCAAATCAGTTAGAGCATAATATTGTTTCATTCTCACTAGTACTGAAAGCACTTTATTGAGTGAAATTGATTTTATAATAATTCTACGAAAAGGATTAGCCATGATCCTTTGATTGCACCAGAAGACTCATCATTTTCATTAACTTCATTAGTAGTTATTTGTAAAAGAATGTTCATATAACAGAAGAAGAAGAAAAAATAGAATGATAAAATGTGGCTGCATTTGAGCAAAGGCAAACCCCGAATAATCGACTGTTTATCAAATTAACATGCTGCTTGAACATGATTTCAGCTAATCAACATATTTACAAATAGCAAATTAGTATGCTTACAAAATGAATTTAAAACAGTGTTTGATAAAAAGAAAACAAGATATGAATGAACAGTGAGATAATTAGAGGAAATAAATGCCAAAACTTCATTACTATACTACGATATGATTGGCAAACAGAACTGGAGATGCTTGAAAAGGAGCTTAAGCTGGAGAAAAGAGAAGTTATCTGAAGAGGTTTTCTGATAACAATAAACTCAGACTGAATGAACCATCTGTATTCAATACCAATAAAAAATTACATTTAATTACATATCTCTATATCATTACTATTCCAGGTAATGTAATAATAATCATTAGATATTTATATCAATTAACATGTTAGAATTGTGGCACTGAATTCTCCAAGACAAGTCATTGACTAACCTGTTGTTTTATAATAATTTGTATTACTAATACATATTTCACAACAACTTATTGTTTGTATTTAATTGTATATGCAACAGACAAAACGTAAAGAATAAAAAACTGGAAAAACGAAACAAACAAACAAAAAAAGAAGGTAATGAAGTTAAAAATTACTATAATTAAAGAGTAGAAATATGCTTGCAAAAATATACAATACCTTTCTCACATTTTATTCAGAAAGATGATTGATGGCATGATAACTAGATTCTGTCCTAATTTAAATATTGAAGATAGTCATGTAAAAAGAAGAGACAATGAAAGAAAGAACAATAACTATTAATTTAATAATGCTAATAATTATTTAAGTAAGTGAATAAATTGTAATTCTCAAATAATAGTATTATTGCTACAAATTTAATCTAAAAGCTTCAAATTTCTCACATTCATTCATTTGGGATTTTAACTAAAAGAATGGACTTAAATACTTGAGTGTGAAAAATAACACACATATCTTAAATTATAATAATTTGATATCAATAAATATTGAACTGAGACTTGTGAGAAATTGTGTCATGGATCAACTGAAAAATGTTGGTTCAGTCAGAGATGCATCTTAGGGGCAGTTATATTTTTCAAATATCTTTATACATGTTTTAAGTATGTGATGAAATGGACATAATAAATATGTCCAGAAAATTACTGTTGTGCTAATAAACTTGATTTATTATAATTATTAACAGGAATATTACAAAATAATGAACTTTTTACAATCAGTTATACTACTAAATAATCAACTTTTAGAATTTTATGTTAAAAATATTTCTCACATGATAAACTAATTAGTATTATTGATTATTAAGCATACACTCTGATATATATATATCCATGACACGTGAAACACAAAAACATATAACAAAATTGATTAATTACAAATAATAATTAATTTCATTGAATTTGTTCCTGGCATGTTATTTAAAGTTATTTTATATTTAAATATGCATATTTTTTTCAAGAGTATTATTATTACATTTTATTCTTTTGATCAGAAATATGCATTTCTAATTTAAATAATTGCATATAATATTCATTTATATATGGTAATGAAGTTTCAAAAGATACAGATTTCTGGCATTTTATTTGTAATACTATATGTATTTTTCAATATATATATATATGTTCTCTCTTGAATAGAATCATGCATTTTTAATTTAATTACTAAATATCATGTTCATCATTTCTTATGCTTGATTATAACTGCTATTAAAACAGGCAAAACTCACTATACATATTCCTTACTGATGAAGGCTACAAGCTAGAAACTAGTCTGGGGATATTGGATGAGTAGGCACTAGATGGGGATTTTATGCCCAAGCCTTCTGGCATCCATTGATTACTCTAGCTTGCTGTGGGTGGCAATATGTGTTGTGAGTTTGGCCTGTTTAAATATCATGTTGGCATATGAGGACAGAAGATGACTGATTTAATCTCTAGGGTCATTGATAATGTTTCTGTTTCTAGCTTAAATACTATAAATTTATGAGATAGTTAGTTTTCTTTATGTATTGACATAAGTGCTTAACTATTTATTCATTTTCATGCTTGTGTATGGTTTGATTAATAAACTTCATTAATAGATATTTTTGATAATGGAAGTTTTGTAATATGTGTGTCTAAGATAAAAAAAAGACCGAGTACACTTTTCAAGCCCCCTGACAGTCCATCTCTGAATCAACGCATAATTATGTAGTAAAATACTTTAGCTATTCACTATCAAAATGGTAAGATATTAACATACATTATATATATAAAGGAAAATAAAAATATATTTTAATAATTCTTATTGCATTCGATAATGTTTAACATTGTTTAAAACATATAATTTACAAAGCATTTGATACAAACATGTTAATTTATTACACATCCTGCTATTATTTTTAATAGTAAATAATTTATTGTATCTGATAGTTTTTAATATTGTTTCAAGTAATTTATAAAACACTGTAGAAAAGTCAGCTTTTTTTTAACTATTATAAGTTGACATTTTTTTCGAATATAAATAATGCAAGACTACCACTTCTGTTTATATTTATTGACATATTGCTTAAATTGAGCTAAGTTTCATAAAGAAAAAATATATAGTCTATATATACATAAACAATAGATAGGTAGATAATAGATAAATAAAGGATAGAGAAAAAAATTTTCAATACTGTAGAAAAGTAAACCCTTTTTTATTTATCGTAAATTGATGCAGAAAATATTGGGAGGCTATTTGTTGCACTTATTTTTTTATTTCTTATATTAAGCTAATGGAGGTTAATATCTTTAAAATCAGCAAATACACACACCATTTAAACATTTTCTTTGTCATATGTTAATTAAGTATATTTAAAACCGACTTTATCATGTGAGAATATACTTAAAGTGAAATATAATATTTAAACAGCATTAAACTGTTGCACATGCGCTTTGGATTTTAACTATAAAATGAATGAATACTAACATTTCAAACACATGATAAAGTCTATGGAAAAGATAGAATGGCCATCTATCTTTTCGAACCCAAATGCTTTTCTATGGGTGAATCTTAAGTGTTTGAAAGTGAAAGCATGAAGATATTAAATAATCACTTTAAATTACTTTTACATGCTTGAATGAATGACGCTAGTGAAATTTACTAGAATTTACAATACGTCATTCTTATTTGAAATGAAATGTATGTAAATAAGTCAATTATTTTATATAGCGTGATGTTTATAAACTGTAATATTTAAACAGCATTAAACTGTTGCACATGTGCTTTGGATTTTAACTATAAAATGAATGAATACTAACACTTCAAACACTTAAGATTCACCCATACAAAAGTGTTTGGGTTCAAAAAGATAGATGGCCATTCTATCTTTTCCAAAGACTTTATCATGTGTCTGAAGTGTTAGTATTCATTCATTTTATAGTTAAAATCCAAAGCGCATGTGCAACAGTTTAATGCTGTTTAAATATTACAGTTTATAAACATCGTGCTATATAAAATAATTGATTTAAAGTGAAATGGTAAAAGTTTATCAAATTCAGTCGTAATTCTCTTGCTGTATCTATGGAATTTTAAAATTTACTTTTTTCACATGTTAAATATATTTGGACTGATATCACCAAAAATTTATCAATTTCATAGCAAAAGTTTATCAAAGACAGTAACATTTCTCTTGCTGTATGTATCTGTGCCATTTTAAATTTTAATTTAACTTGTGCCGAATATATATTTAAGCTAAAATTTTAAAAGTTTCTCAAATTCATTATTATAAAGAGAAAAAGATTTTACCTTTTACACACATGCTTTAAACATTTATAATTGCTAAATGATGTAGTTTTTTTTACTATAGAGGGAACTCTCAAATCTAAACACAAGATAGGAACTTTATAAAGAATGCCCATCGTATCTTTAACCTAAATTCACATTTATATAGGAGGCCAATCTGAAACTTCTTGATTTCTCTTTTTGACAAATTAACACATGAAATCTTATGATTTACAATGAGTTAATTTTTCATGTTAATTTGTCAAAAAGGAAATAGTGAATTTAAATGTGAAGGGAGTAACATCTTCACCCTCTCAAATCAAGATGCTTCAGATTGGCCTATATAAATGTGAATTTAGATTAAAGATAAGATGGCTATTCTTGTCTTTATAAAGTCCCTATCTTGTGTTGAAGTTTAAGAGTTCCCTCTGTAGTAAAAAAAACTACATTGTTTGGTTATTATAAATGTTTAAAGTGCCTGTGAAAAAGGTTAAAGCCTTTTCTCTTTATAATTATATACTGCCTGTGCACTCTATAAATATTTAGAACAGCACAAATTTATTACTGTAACTGATCTAAATTGTCATTAAATGTTGGTACAAATGCAATTTAATATATTTTCAAAATCAAATATTATTTCACTTTACCAAAAACTATACTGTTTAAAAAAATTTTCTAACTCCATAATCTTTTAATCAGTGCTGCCCTCTTTTGGGTTTTTTATGATGTCATTCAAAAGCAATTACAATATAGATTTTCCATGCATTTTTATATTGCAATTGACATTTTTTTTAAAACATAGCAAAAGTTTTTTATGCTAGTAAATTTCTGTACAAAAAAAAAAATCATACAAGATTCTTCAAAATTAATGCAATATTTGTTGAGTTATAAAGTCACAAACAAAAACTTTCACATTTATGTAATAATATAGATATCAATATGTAATTTAATTTTTGTTTGGAAGTGCTATAGATACACTACTGCAGGTATAAAATGGATTTAAAAAAGAAAACATAATTACCTCTTAAAATGCTCTTTTGAAATATGATGAGTTGTAAGAAAACTCAAGTCATGTTGGAGTTGATATAGGCTGGTGTCCACAATTGTATTCATATTATCATTGAAATTTTGTTTTGCATTTCTCATTTGGGAATCTCTATAGCTCCTTTGTAAATGGAAGCTCTGTCTCACAAAACTCAATGCACTAAGTCGATGTATTAAAAGTTTATATAGTTACAGTTATTACAAAAGGTGAAGTCTAAGGTTTTCATTGGCTAAAAAGTTAAAAGATAGTATATATTATACCGGACAAAAGCTTTAGACTCGCATATACTGACCACCAGGGCGCCACTAATCCGAAATTTGGAACTAGACATTTATTTTTAAGGGGTTATAGGATATGTGAATCGAATGCGCCGGACTAGCTCAATCAAGCAAATGAGATCTATGTTTTGTTCAATGAGTTGGAAAGGTAGCAACAGAAAACAAAATCAACTAAGTAAAGGAATAAATAAATAATTTTATTAAAAGTATGATTAAATGAACATAAATCTAAATAATAATCTTTAAAGCACACTTAAAATATGTACTACACATACATTCGCAAAATTAAACTGAAATATTTATATGGCTTTGAGAGCGATTTCCTGTGTGCGAAAGAGTGCAAAATACTGGCAGTAGCAGAAGTATTAGTAAGTATACAGTGATCTCATGTCAGACAAGGGAGGTTAGCTTCCTGCTTATAACCCATAGTTAGGAAAAGAGATTTATGTCAAAACAGAAGAAATGCGAAGGTAGCTTCCAAAACATTAATAATAATAAAAAGAGTGTTGAAAGTTATTACTTTCAATCGATTGACCTCCCTCTGAGTGAGACAGGCTAGGAGCTCACGATCTACCTATAGAAAGGGTTAAAATGATCGTACGTGACCCTAATAAATGAATTGGAAGCTTTAAGAAATAAAACTAAAGACTATTATATTTTGTAATCGTCTATTACGAATAATTAAGGTCACGACATAAGTACGGCTAATAAAAATGGGTCACTAGCCAAAAGCCAATTAAATTAGTCTGTAATATCCAGACTGCGCTCTGTAATGACAAGGAATGTGTGAGATTAAAATAAGCTACTATCTTACTTACTAAGACTTAAATAGGACGGACAGTAATAGGTTTGAAACTAGCACTCGTTAAAAGAGAAAAAAAAAGAATTATCAAGCACACAAAAAACGAATTACATAATATACAACTTGAAAAACATTTATATTTAAAAAAGAAAACAAATCTAAGACAACAAAATTATTTAAATTGTGGAGCATAAGGTACCTTAATAATTTAGTTAAACGCTAGTGCACTAGAATTCTTAAGTATAGTCCGTTACTCGGGATTCACTGACTGTAGGCTTGGGCGAGTTGGTTAATGGTTTCTTTGGAGCCGGTTCTTATGGCATTATAGGCAGTTAATGGAAACACAGGATGTCCAAACCTGTCCTGGCGAGAAGCTTAGCACATCATGGTAAAGAAAATATTCTTGCTGTAGGTTTAATGTTCATTCTAGGTAGAATAATTTCCGATCAGCTTTCAGAATATGCAGGAATTGTTCTTTCCAAGTATTTTTGGTAGGAATAGTTGTGCAATTCTCCTGTCAGAGTGGGTGTCTGTCTCTTTGCCCTGGTGCAAGTATTCTAGCTCATGCAAGTATTGAAAGCTAGTCCAAGATAATCCAATGGCCTGATTCAGCCTGTTATATCTGAATCATATCTCCAAAACCAATTACCAAACTTTTTCTTTTTAATTAAAATTTAAAAATTCTCTATCTAGATAACAATAGTTATCTAATTAACGAAATAGATTGCCCTTTACAGATCTAGGAATTAACTAATGAAAAATTCTTTTCTTTTTGTTTTCTTTCTTTTTTAATTATTCTTATCAATGCTTGGGCGAGTTGGTTAATGGTTTCTTTGGAGCCGGTTCTTATGGCATTATAGGCAGTTAATGGAAACACAGGATGTCCAAACCTGTCCTGGCGAGAAGCTTAGCACATCATGGTAAAGAAAATATTCTTGCTGTAGGTTTAATGTTCATTCTAGGTAGAATAATTTCCGATCAGCTTTCAGAATATGCAGGAATTGTTCTTTCCAAGTATTTTTGGTAGGAATAGTTGTGCAATTCTCCTGTCAGAGTGGGTGTCTGTCTCTTTGCCCTGGTGCAAGTATTCTAGCTCATGCAAGTATTGAAAGCTAGTCCAAGATAATCCAATGGCCTGATTCAGCCTGTTATATCTGAATCATATCTCCAAAACCAATTACCAAACTTTTTCTTTTTAATTAAAATTTAAAAATTCTCTATCTAGATAACAATAGTTATCTAATTAACGAAATAGATTGCCCTTTACAGATCTAGGAATTAACTAATGAAAAATTCTTTTCTTTTTGTTTTCTTTCTTTTTTAATTATTCTTATCAATATAAATCCCAAATCTGTAAAGCAATCTATTTGTACACTTTCTTTTACATAAATTTAACAAAAAAAAGTAATCTTAGTTTTCTCTTTTTTCTTAAAAAAAAATCAAAATTAAAAACCAAATATAACTGTGGTATTAAAATATAATTCCCACGCACATACATATATATTTGTATAATCATTAAAAAACTTTTAATCAAGTTTTACAAACGAAATCTTATATAAAAATTTATTTTTCTTCATCTCTATAAAACTATAATTTTTGTAATGGTGTCTTAAACATCCATTGCAATATATATAAATTCATCATTTGAT
>JAQFVV010015314.1:0-17062 GCA_028023455.1 Epiperipatus broadwayi
TAATGAAATTACAAAAATCTATGAATAATGTATCTTAATGCGAGAGAAACGAGAAAACCACAAAATGTAAATTAAATATTTATGTAGAATTGAAAAAATAATAGGAATAGCACATAAAATGATAGGAAAACAAAAAAAGTTAGTAAATAAAATCATAACATGAAATTAAAACAAATATTATAGGAATTTATTACATGCCTTTAGCTTTCAAATATTCAGTGATTTTTGCCCTCTTCTGCTAGGTTTAGTAACTAATATAAGAACAGATACTTCTTAATAAACCCTTATCTATTTCTGTCTTATCCAGAACTAATTATAAATTTGTTAAGTACTATCATCATACATATATTAATCCCTAACTCTTACAGCAGATGACGTAAAAGTTTGAATGTACACCAAGTTAAAAACATAGGAAAAAGTTTATAAATAATATAAAAGAAAATAAAAAATGAAACTACAAAATAATAACTGCATATAAAAATTAGATAATATATAAAAACATATAAAAATATATATATTAAAATATAGCATTTTGAAAAATTTGATTTGAATTCATATATTAACATGGTATAGACAAGTACAGAATTTATAGCTTACAAATAATTCGTTATTTACATAGACATCTTTGATATGAAAAAAAGGCAAAATAATAATAGTAAAAAATGTAATGGTGTTGGAAGAGTAACAAGGTTCTATGTAGCATTAACAATATGTGCAGGTGCAAGTGTCTGATCTCTGTTTTTAATTTTTGAGATTTTATTGAAAAACTGTGATTGCAATTTTCTAGATGTAGGGTTGAAGCAAAGATGACATCTTACGAACCAAAGGGTATATTTAAGGAAAACGGTGATTCTAATTAAAGGAAAAAAATCTATTTTCATCCTATCAATGAGAGTAGCAATAGAAGAAATATGAGATTCAGTAATTGACTCAATGTTATTTTTTATATGCAAAGAGCAAGTCACTGGATTTAAAAATGGTGAATTGTTTCTTCAGTCTGGTGACAAAGAGAGCAAACAGAATCATTGTTAGTAAAAGATCTTCTCTGTGATAAGAAATGACTCGTAGGGAGAGCTTCCAAATTAATTTTAATAATGAAATCAAACTATTTTGGCTCTAGTTACCAGAATTTGAATTTCTTGCTTATTTGTTTATTAGTGATATTAAGAATAGATGGAGAAGGTAGTGGTTGGGTAGTACTATGCACCATCTTGTTGGCCTCCCAAAATATTTTTTTGCTGGAAAATGTCTGAACATTAATCCAATAAATAACCTATAAGATGATTAATGAATGGAAAAGCTTAACTTTACAGGGTGGATGTGTATCAGTAGGAATGACTAAATTTCATAGTGTTTGAATAAACAGAAACAAATTTAAAAATAGTATTAAATGATCTGCGCAAGTAAAAGACATGAATTGAGTGGACGTAGAGACGATTATCTTTGACAAGCTTTTGTAAGATTCTAATACTGATTGCAACCCCTTTTTTGTTCCCAATTAGTTTTGACCAAGTCCAGTTGATCTTTTTGAAAGCATTGATATACTTAACAATTGGCATATAGTAAGTCATTTTTGGAAAAATCAGAAAGTTATTGAGAGAGACTTTTGCATGAAGTGAAAGGTACAGTTTAGATATGGATTTAGTTATATTTTCAGCCCACGTAAAGATAGAGTTCTGAATGGATGTTCTCATAGCAGTCATAGATTTGTAAATTGAAAATCCAAGAAAGTTATGATGTGGCACAGAGAATGGAAAAGATACATTCTTACTAGTGATGATGCTTTATGTGGTTGATTTTTCAAGATTACAATGAAGGCTATATTGAGCCATATAATTTTATAAAATAATCATAAGGGAAGGGAGGTACTTCTTAGAGGGAACATGAATGATTTATGTTTAACTTCTTTAGCAATTAACAGACAAGGTATAACTATTTCCAGAAGTAACGGTTTATATAAGTTATCAAAAACAGTGCACTCAGTGGGAAGCCTTGCTGAATAGAGTTATGGGATTTGAATCGTGGTGTAATTTTGCCATTAAATGTGATAAAAATTTTTCTATTTATTAGAAGGTTTGCTAACAAATAGATAATGGGAACAGGAATGGTATGCAAATTTAAGAATTCTATAAGAATACCTGCATGGACAGAATCAATAGTTGATGGAGTATCTAGTTGGTAATGCTATGGGGCCTGTTTTTTTTAGCAATCTTACTTCATCAATAACAAGTTTAAAATGGATTATTGCATCAAATGTGGAAGCTCCCCTCTTTTTTTCTCAGTGATGAAAGTTTATTCATCAAAAAAATGTACAAATATAGTTAAATAAGGTTTACAAAGAATGGTAAAAATGAAATTCAGGAGCAACATGGTGAAAGGGAAAGGATACATCGGAAAAGAGAAAGGGATGTGGGAAAGGGGTGTTTTAACCATTAAAGACAAATAAATGTTACAATTACGAATTATTTTCACAAACTGAAAGTTTGAGATTGCAGGCAGTATAACAGGCTGTATGGTTTTTTTAATAATGGATTCAATGACCTTGATAAGAATAGGTGACACGGCTATCGGACAAATATTATTAAGGGGAGATGGGAGAGTATTTTGCTTCAGAAACGAAACTAACGAAACGGGTACAACTCTTCAATATGATGAAATTGATTGAACACGTTTTGGAATGTATTCAGCAACAATTAATACGAAGTTCAGAAGGGAATAAAATAAAATATGAAGTAATGATTTCTGATGAAACTACTAGGGGTTATATGCAGATCTATGTTGAAACAAAATTGAAATGAAAATTATTTTAGATAAGATAACAAAGATGTAATATCTCAAACCATAAAGAATAATGAACATTATTAAATGTAATAATAGATTCTTTCATGAAGTTCAAAGATAAAAAGAACACGTTATAAGTTACAAGAGTTAATTACGAGACAAATCATGAGTCATGTGTTCAGAAAATAGAAATGTTTGGAAATTTAAAAGTAATAGGAAAATATGGACATGTCTGAAAAAGTGATGATAATGTATAATTATGATAGTTATAAATGATATTAGAAAGACCAAATGCTCAAAGGAATTGAAAGGAGATAAGAAAACCATATGATCTTGGAGGAAATAATAATAATATATTCTTAAGATCAAGGATAAATCTTACAAGTAATCGCGCAAAATAATGTAATTATTTAAAGATGTTGGGAAAAGAATAAACATCTGTTGATAAATTTTTATACGTTACCTTATGCCCATTTATATTTAGTAATTGAAAATATTGGTTTCACTCTCAAACTATTATACATATATATTAACATTAATAAAATTATGAGTATCGCACTTTGTCATAGAGTAAGAAAAATCCAAGACACATGTAATTAAATTCAAATTACAGAGATAATTAAAATATAAGCAACATTGTCAACAATATGAATGGAATATTTGAAAGGAATCAAAATATTTTTATCTTTGTAGTATATTTGAATACCACAAATTTTCCATAATGACAATAATTTTACCAAAAAAAGTCCTTAGTACCCAGTTATCGAAAAAAAAACAACAAGCAGTTTGGAAATAGATAACAAATATAGGAATACAAAAATGAGGATAAAAAATCTGAACCACAATAAATCAATATAAGATATTGAGTACTTGTTAAGATACACCAATTTAGACAATCACAGCATGTCACCGATAACAAATTCCTCAATCCACATGCTCACTGCGAAACATGATAAAAATACATTGAGATGAAGTCCATGATTATAAATCTTAGGAATACTAAAAGATCACGTGATAGGGTGTTTAACAAAATACATTGTCTGAAATTAATTATATATAAATATATATAATCAAACAATATTTTGAAATTATCATGAATGACTAATGGGTGAACAATTGAACGATAAAATTGCTGTAGATAAATTTTGTTATCATGATTAAATAATAAAAAAATCATAGACTTATGAAGTTGACAGAAAAAAAAACCTTTATATTATAAACTATTTTTTTAATAAAAATGCTAAATAATACATGGAAGCAGCCTAATGAAAATACAACAAATTGAATTTTATTTTCAAAACAAAAATATGTATTTCAAAATTACAATGTTCTTAATAAATTAAACATTGGACGTGATCATTGATTAGTGAGAGACACGTGTGACACAAAACTAGAGAAAAAGAAATTATTATGGAAAAAATATTCTGAATTAATATTTTTAATCTTCAGACATATTTCAGTGAATTTAAATTAAAAATTGCTAATTGTTTTAAACAATTATCAGATTGTAAAGTTGTTCAGGTTTGAAAGAAATCAATAGAAAAATAAGAGATACAATATGAAGAACTGCAACAAAGATAGCCGTTACAAGAATATATTTTTACTTAGACAAGGCAGTGTATGAAGAAAAAAAAGAATACAAAAATACATAAAATTATTGTTTAAAAATAATTGATTATCTTGAACTTTTAAATAGTACAAAAAATTAATAAAAATATATAATTGATGATTAGTAAGGACAACATGAAAAAAAATAAAAGTCTAAAAAGTGTAAAACAATATTAGGGAATTCGTACAAAACGTGTTTCTACAAAAACAAAAATAGAAAGAACTTTTACAAAAAAAGATGACATTAAAAAATGGGAGAAGTATTTTATGAAGTATTATAAAGCAATAAAAACGTAAAAAGCAAACAAAATATCCCATATAATCTCAACATGTTTGAATTTCGTAGTAGATTAATTGAAAAAGTAAAACATGGAATTAAATGTATGGATAAGGTAAAAGCTCTTAGTAATGATAACATTGTAATCCATAACATAAAAGTAGGAAGTGAAGAAATTATAAAAATCGAGATAAATATATACACCAAATACATACATGATGAAGATGTAACAGAATATTAAAAGAATGCAGTAGTAATTTTGATATTATAAAACGCTGGGAAACAAAATATTACAAATTACATATTTATCAGTTGTTTGTCGGTTATACAAATAATATTTATCTAGATAATCACAACCGTCCACAGCGGGTTTGGATTTTAAGCAAGCAAAACAACACCCAGGATTTAATAGGATTTTAGGACAGTGGATTATATCTAAGTTATATAATAAACCAAGATATATTAATATTGCCATTATTTTATGGGACGGTGAATTCTGAAAAGGTACTTGCTTATACAAGCTTTTCTGCGGGGAAGATAACATTAACTCATCAAAACATAGATACAGAATTTTTAAAGATCATGATTAAATTATATTATTATAATAAAAAGATTATAATTGAGAAAAGCGTGCAACAGCCCTGTTTTCCATATCTCTAAAACTTTTCACAGATGTATCAAAAATATATATTTTGTTGTTTGAAATAAGAAGCTAAGGGATTAAATAAAATTTATTTAAATCATCTAGATTTTGTATATGCTTATATTGTTTTAGTAATAATGTTTAAGAGCTTGATGGAAAGAATTTAGTTAATAGATGATAGTAAATTAGATTGTCTAAAGGTAAATGGTGAAATGATTAAAGTAATGTTGAATAGATTTTCTTAAACGAAGACATAAATATTGATAACAATGAATTAGAATAAGTTATCAACTACAAATAATACAAATAAAGATATAATGGATGAAATTCATCACAGAAGTACATTTGTGTGCAGTTCCTTTGATAAAAGAATAATTTAATATTAAAATGAGATATGCCGATGTGAGTGAAAATTTAAAAAAAATGTGTTATCATATCTTACATATGGATAACACTTGGACACTTAACAAGATGACAATAGAAGAACATCAGATCACTTAACAAAGTTAACAATAAATAATCGAAAATGAAGATATGACAAAAGAACAAGCAGATATTACTAACATCATTGAAATAATTAAGAGATGGAAGTGCAACTGAGATAAATACATTGGTAAAAAAGATGATATTATATGGATAGTTAACATGTTAAACTTGATCCCAAGATATGGTAAATTATTTAGAAGGCCAAATGTAATATAAAATCGATGAAATAAGGAAGTTATATAGTTATATATATATATATATATATATATATATATATATATATATATATATATATATATATATATATATATATATATATACACGCAGTAATCAAAAATTTTGAAAAGGACAAAAAATATAACCATCACTTAGGAGTGCTTTCATCTATCCTTGTAGTTTTGTCAACTAATATGTTGAAAGGTTAACCTTCCCATAATTCTGTGATCTTAACATTTGATGTCTGTCTATTGACTAAATCCAGCTTGTATTTTTATATTAGCATATCTTCCTTTATTTTTCTTCTATTGTTATTTCCCTCAATTTGCAATATTTTTACATTATTATACATAAAATTAAAAACATATATACATGATTTATTGTAGTCATAAAATACAGAAGCAGATGCATTATTACTATCTTTACAATGTTGTTTCATATTTTGAACCCTTTTTAATAAAAGTAAGTGCCCTTTAGTTCTTTTCTTCAATGTGCATCTCAATTCTCCTATATATGATCTACAACATGTACATATCAGTTCATAAATGAGCAATTTTTATTTATAAATGAGGTGTTATCTTTAGAGTTATTTATTAAATTATTTAATGTAGGAGATACATAAAATGCAATGTGATATATATAACTTTATAAATTTTCCTTAAGAAATTTGCTTGTTGGTTCGAAATATATGGCATTGATATCCAAATTTTTTCATTAGTTGAAGAAGCAACCTTATTATTAATATTTTTTTTATTTTTATATTTCGTATTAAAATATTTAATAGTATTATAAATAAGTTTGTAATTTTAGCCAACATTTAACAGTTCATTAGAATACATTTCAATATTTTTACCTTTGTCCAATAAATATTTACAAAGATTATCATTTTTAAATAAGAAGGAATTCAAGACTGCCATTTTATGTGACATTGGTACTCTTGATTTATATAGAATATAACCTATTTTGTTGCTATTGGTTGATTAGTCATACAGTAATTTAGCTTATATCTATTTTTAGTTATTTTAAAATCCAGAAACTAAACACATCTTAAATTTTCATTTGCTTTGATCTATTTTAAGCCATTTATATTATTTAATTCTTTAAAGAAATCTTTATATTGTATTTGTCTTGCCGCAAACAAAATAGTCATTGACGTATGGCTAATATCATTTTTTCAAATACTTTCCTCTTATGTAGAAATTACAAAATTACATATTTGGTCAACTGTAGGGAGACCCATTGAACATTAACAATTTTATATAAATCTTTCTTAAAATCTGCAGAAATATTTATATCAATAAAAATTGCATAAATATTTTTATCAATAAATTTTAATGTTATCAAAAATATTACTACTACTATTACTACTACTACTACTACTACTACTACTACTACTACTACTACTACTGCTGCTGCTGCTGCTTCTGCTACTCCTACTCCTACTACTACTACTCCTACTACTCATCCTCCTTCTCCTACTACTACTACTACTGCTGCTGCTACTACTACTACTACTACTACTACTCCTACTACTACTACTACTACTACTAGTAATCCTCCTCCTCCTCCTCCTCCTCCTACTACTACTATACTACTACTACTATTACTACTACTTTTAAAATCGGTTTATTAGCATTATATATATATATATATATACCCACCCACACATGAAAGGTATACGTGATTTGAATTTTATAATTTGATAAAACATTTTTGTTTTCTTTTCATTTTAAATAATATTGAGTAATTATTACAGTCATTGTTACATGCTATATTATAAGTGCATGCAATAATGATTTGGAAATATTCAGTTAATGAATTGCAAATTGTCATTGCTTTGTAAGGTATGAATTGTTATTACTACTTTTACTATTACTACTACTACTACAATTATTATTATTATTATTATTATTATTATTATTATTGAGAAAAGATTATAATTCTCCTCGTGTTTTAATTAGAAATGAAAGTGATTTGGAGTCATTCTGAAATTTATTTATTATGTTGAATTCTGATATGATTTCTCAGAAAAAGTATTTTGCTTCACTTAATGTATTTCATTTAAATATACGTAGCGTTAGATCTCATTTTGATGAGCTTGTAGTTTATCTAAGTAAGATTCCTTTATTTCATTTTGATATAATTATTTTAACGGAAACTTGGATTTCTTTACAAGAACAATATTTATATAGTTTGAATGGCTATACGAGTAATCTTTCTCCTCGTATGCATTTACGATCGGGTGGTGTTATGGTTTTTATAAAATCAGGTTTAAACTTTTCTTTCATTATTCCAACATTTAATACTGCAGAATGTATTTTGTTAACTTTGAGAGTTCCTAAATTTGTGCTTTCTATTTTGGCTATATATAGATCATGTAAAAGTAAAATTTTGGATTTTGTTGCTGAACTTGATTCTTTGTTATCAGATTTGGGTTCAGAATCTGCTGTTTTAATGGGTGATCTAAATATTGATTTGTTAAATAATGCTTGTAAGTCTACTATAGATTATTTAAATTTGCTTTATAGCTATGGATTTGGTCAAAAGCTTTTTTCATCTACGCGTATAAGTCTTACTTCTCAATCGCTTTTAGATCATATTTTTGTTAGATTAAGTCGCGGATTATTTTCTGATTCGTCTCTCTCTAAATTATTTCTTACAGATCATTTTGCTACTGAATTAAAAATATTGAATTGTATGGATAATATTAATGTTTGTGCATATGTTGAGAAATTATCTTTTTTTAAATTGAATTATTTACTATCTATTCAGAATTGGGATGAGATTTTTAGGTTAGATAATGTTAATGATGCATTTTTGGAGTTCCAAGCTATTTGTTTAAATTTAATTGCTAATGTAAAGTCTCATTTAAAATTGACAAGTAGGAATAGAAGAATATCCCCTTGGGTGACAGATGCTTTGGTCTGTAAAATTAATCAGAGAAATGTGTTAAAAGCTTTGGATGACTCATCAGACGTTTTAAAAAAACTTAATGTTGAAATTAAGTCTGATATTAGAAAGTTGAAGTTTAGATATTATCAAGAATTTCTTAGAGATAAAAATGTTTCTTTGAAATGGAGAACAATAAATTCTTTAATTAAAAAATCTTCTCCTAGTTGTATTAAATGTATTAAATATAAAGAAGATTCAATTGAGTTACAGAATAATGAAAAATATTTAGCTGATCGGTTTAATGAGTATTTTGCAAATTTATCGATGCATGATGTGTCTGAACAGATTTTGTCTTCTTATTTAAGTTTGAATTCTTTTTTATATTCTGATGTTTCTGAATCTCAGCTGTCTCTAGCAATTGATGGTTTAAATAATGTCACTTCTTTTGGATTAGATGGTATAACTCCTAGGATGCTTAAAGAAAATAAATTTGCATTTTTGCCTCTTTTGGTTTATTTATTTAATTTATCTTTTCAGTCTGGATCATTTCCAGAATGTCTGAAAGTTAATGTTCTTATTCCTGTTTATAAAAAGGGTGATTCTACTCTTATGGTCAATTATAGGCCAATTGCTATTATTTCTGTTTTTTCTAAATTATTGGAAATAATTGTTAGGGATCAAATGTTGTCATTTCTGTCTAAAAATAAAATTTTATCTGACTATCAATATGATTTTCTTCCTGGCAGAAGTACATTAGATGCTTTAAAACATCATGTTCATTATTTAACATCTTCATTGGATAAGGAACTTAAAACATTGGCTATTTATCTTGATTTATCTAAAGCATTTGATTCTGTTAGTCATAATATTTTGATTAAGCGTTGCTACTTGTATGGTTTTCGTGGATCTATTGGTAGTTGGTTGGAGAGTTATTTAAATAATAGAAATAAGTTTACTAATATTTATGGTACTGTCAGTGATGTGTTCTTGATTAATTCTGGAGTTCCACAGGGTTCAGTACTTGGTCCTCTCTTGTTTTTAATTTATATTAATGATTTATTTTCATTGAAATTACATTCTAAGATTTTTGGTTTTGCTGATGATATTGCTTTATCTTGTAATGCTGTTTCTTATAATCTTCTTGAACAATTAGTGAATGAGGATTTGGACTCAGTTGGTAAATGGCTGGCATATAATTCATTGTTGGTCAATTTAGATAAAACAAAAGGTATTATTTTTTCTTACAAGCGTACTTTTTTTTCTCTTAAGATTAAAATTTGTTGTAAGTATATTTTGCATTTTAATAGTATATGTACTTGTGAGAATATTCCTTTGGTAGATAATTATAGTTATTTGGGAATATATATTGACTCCAGATTGTCCTGGAAAAATCATATTACCTATCTTTGTCAACAGTTACATAATTTAAACTATGTTTTATTATTTAGTTAAATTTCTTTCTAGGTCTGCTCTCATTTTTATTTACATTGCCTGTTATCAGAGTATTTTATCTTATAATATCATTATTTGGGGTAGTGCTTCTCACATATTTTACCTTTTTTGCGTGTTTTGCAATATTATACTTTGCGCATTATCTTTGGTAGATCTCGTTCCTCTTCTGTTCGAGATATTTATATTGCATTTGGTAGATCTCGTTCCTCTTCTGTTCGAGATATTTATATTGCATTTGGTTTATTTGATGTAAATCACTTGTATCAATATAGAGTTATTTTTGATATTTTTTGTGCTAAACTTTTTCTGAATTCTAGAGTTTATGTTCTAAATACTCGTTTTTCTAATAAATTTCAATTACCTTTACCAATTTTTTTTAAGGAATCTAGGAGAAGACAATATGTTTATTCTGTGTCAAAATTATTTAATAAATTTATATATGAGTGTTCAATTGATCTGAATAATATTTCTTATGTATCTTTCAAAAAATATTTATGTCAATGGTTGTATAGTATGTATTAATTTTGGCATTTATTTTGTTTATTTTAATTAATTCCATTTATTTTGTAAACTGTTCTTTTCTATATTAAGTTTTTGATTGTATTTTTTTATTTGTTATTATTACTTAATTTGTTATTTTACATGGAAATTCCACACACAAGATTTTTCTTGTTTGGAGTTTTTAAATAATTGTGATGTACTTTGTTTTATTTCATAGAATAAATAAATAAAATAAATAAATAAATAAATTATTATTATTATTATTATTATTATTAATATTATTATTATTATTATTATTATTATTATTATTATTATTATTTTTACTACTACTACTACTACTGCTGCTGCTGCTGCGGCTGCTGCTGCTGCTACTACTACTACTACTACTACTACTACTACTACTACTATTACTACTACTACTACTACTACTATGACTACTACTACTACTACTACTACTACTACTACTACTACTACTACTACTACTACTACTACTTTTTTAATTTATCCAATGTCTGGAAATTTCACACTCAGAATAAACACAGACAATTTACAATCGGCAGCTATTACCTATCATTTTAGCAATACACAATGATTCCCTTGAAAAACTTAAAAAAACCCACAAAGAATTGTAGATAAGTGCAGTTAATTAAGATTCCAACTGTTCAGAGTCTACAAATATGACTTTATAAAATTAAATCACTCTTTGTAAAACAATAATGTATCCAATCAGAATCAAATTTTCAAATAGCCATTTTTACATCACCGTTTACAGACTGGTTGAGTATACAAATTAAATCGATAAACAACAAGAAAAATTATCATATCATTATTTTTTAATTGTATTTTTAATGGAGTTTTAAAAAATTGCTTACTAGATGTTCATTATAATATTAACTGAAAACTAAAATTTTATACAATATGAAGCTAAATCAATGTGTAAATTCGCAACATTGGAGAAAATGTTTACATCTTAATAAACATCAAATAAGCTAATTTGGTTTATGGATTATTAGTTATTGTCAAGGTCTTATAAATTATTAAAATAGTCTGAATTATATACAAAAAAATTAAGTTTAAACCAAATGATTACTAAACTCTATGTGATAAATTTCAAGAATAAGGATATTTCTCTAATGTTTAATTAAATCTTAAGTGTAAATAAATGCTTTGTTTATTTATTAGAAAAACTGTGTCTTGAGTTACTCTTATGCGCATTCGTATTCTAGTTTCCACATCTCAACAACTCGTACATCTATTACAAAATAAATACATTATTTTATAAGTCTGATAATAAATATGCTGAAATCTGATAATATTGTTTCCTTGACCCAAACATCACATGAAATATTTTACCACTTGATAAACTTATAAAAAGGTTACCTAGTTAGTGTATTATTTAAATGATAATGTGAGATTAAAATATACCCTATTTCCTTCATTATCTAAGTGATAGCCCAGTAAAACATTATTCAATTTATTTCATTACATTTTTATTATAATTTAGAGTTATAAATTAATGACTAATATAGTTTCTTTAATCTAACTAGGTTTTAGATTCCCTGAGATCTGATTTTATATTTTTAGATTAACATTAATTTAGCTATTTAGATTAGGATGTGCTGAATAATAGTTATTTAGTGTTATGTTTTTCTATTCTGTCAAAGTTGTATTGAGCTAATATAGAGTATAACTGGATGATGGAAGAGATCAAATTGAAATTATATTTTATTAGTTTGAACAAATAAAACTCTTCTGGCCTTTATAATTTGGTTAGTTAATAGATAAGGTCTATATTCTATTTAATGATTTGTAATATTTCTTCCTTCATTTATTTATATTCTATATGCTATTAACTTCCTGTAACCTCCCACTGAGCTAAGCTGTAAGATAAATGTAAGCAAAAGAGTCTCAATATTAATTTTAAATCTAATAAAGTGTTAAATTATTCTATTCATTAATAGAATTGGCCCATGGGCATTTGCTGTATAATTTATATGAGTGGTGTTGAGTGGGTGGGTTACAATATATATATATATATATATATATATATATATATATTTTGAACTCCATATATATATATCTTACATATATATATATATATATATATATTGTAAGATAATTAATGGAGTTCAAAAGATAACTAAGTAAAGGAGTCCATTGTAACAAAATGAGATCTGGTCTATTAAAGAATCAAAAAAAATTCAAACATTATTAAAATCTCAAATATTCCAGTATCAATAATTATAAGCAAATTATTAATAACAAGTATTATAACTCAGGTATATGAAATCACGTGAAGTGAGTACACTAGTAATTCAATAAAATATAACTCAGGTATACAGGCAGTAGATCTTATCCACTTTCATTTCTTGGTTTGATGTTAAGTGCATGTTTAAACAAATACTAAGTGAATATGGTCTAGCAGGGCGCCACTAGATTATCTGAATCTAGACACGGTTATATCTAATAACCTTTCACATGTACCAGGTTTGAATCCCCTTTTTTGGTACTTTATTTCTAATAAGAATGGAAGATTTTGCTTTTTGAGCCATATCACTATACGCACTAATATTTAGGTAAAAGTAAAACATCTTTAAACCAAAGTGGAGTATATTAGACATAAATCACTTCTTAGATCTTAGCATAACAAATGTGTTTCAATATTTTTATAAGTTTACTAGCTCAGATTATATATAACTAATTTAGGATGGCAATTCACTCATCCTTGCATGAAATAGATGATGGGATGTGGTTATAATAATACTAAGAAATCACTAAATATTATAAAATCAATATTTATTTATGGCCTTTAAACAGTTAAACAGCTCATTAATTAAAATATTGATGACGATGATGATGATGATGATGATAATAATAACGATAATGACAAGGGTTTCAACTACAGCTCTAGGACTAAGCCTAAACATAAAACTAATTTTTATAAAGAAATTCATAATTATTGCTTAATTTTAGCATACTTACTTATATCTTAAATAACTAATATTCAACCATTGATGATGATGAATAATCACACTTAACAAAGACTACACTTAATGAAATATATACGCCTCGTTTAATAAAACAAACTAATATTTATTACTGCATTTCTAACATGTACATAAAAATTTCTAGATAAACATGAAAATTGACATGAATAATAATAATAATAATAATAATAATAATAATAATAATAATAATAATAATAATAATAATAATAATAATAATAATAATAATAATAATAATAATTGATTATATAACAATCCTCAGATTAATTTCAAGTTCTTCCCCCTTTCCCTTCAAATGTATTTTGTATTAAGTTGGATGTCACATTGACCATGATTTTCACTCCATGAGAAAAGTATTTAAAAAAAAATATTATCTGCTCATTAGCACACATACTTTATAAATCTAACATGTAAGTAGAATGTTAAAAAAAATGTTAATAGAATTGAAAGAGCAAGTTTTAGAAACAAGTTTTAAATTATTTTCTCCCCCTCTCTTCTAAGCGCTGAAATCTATACTTTCTCAAGACAAAATAATTTAATATTTTAACACCACCTATTATTCACATTCACTCGCAATTATACACATATAAAAATATTATTATGTATGTGCGTGTTTTATCCCCTAATAACAACATATTATTTAAAACCAAAATAATAATAATATATTAGTTAAAACTAAAATCATAATACCATAAAAAAAATTATATTACATATTCATATTTCATAACTGTAAAATTAATAAACAAATAATTTTGATACATTCAAGATCATTTATGAAGCTCAAAGTTATTATTAGTAAGACATTCTTGTTTTAAATCGATCTGAATAGTCTTTAAAAGTTCTTTAAATAAAATATACCACTTTATTGCTAAAATGTTTATTAAGACTCTGATATCATAAAGAAAATAGATATAAAAAGTCATATTACCGATCTTTTGTTTGTGGTGAATTTCCAAGGGTTCAAACTTGTCTTGTATAATGTCTATATTTCTGCAGCTACCATTTCTGTTTTACATGGGAACAATCTCTTCCTTGAGGTGTATAACTATTTGATGATGATGACTCTATTGAGGTTATTTGCTTTAGTGGACAATTTGGAAATCATTATATTAATTTTTCTTCTCTTCCTGTCAAGCATGATTCTTAGTGGATGAAATACAGCGGTTGTTTTCACATTTATAAATTTTCTTGAGTTTAAAATCAGTTGTTGGAACAATTAATTGGACTTGATGATTAATATTTATCGGTAGATTAATTCATCTTTTATCGAATGCAGGTGAATGCTTTCTTCCTTCTATTAAAAACATCTTATTTCTCTGGTCAGTTGAAAGGTGTAGAATATTATTTTAGACAAAACATCTTTTCTTTCCTATATGATGTGCAGCTTCCCCAGATGGTCCGGCAAAAGATGGGACATACATATAATTTTTCTAGCCAGCCATTTCTTATATTTTCAGCATTCAATTTAATAGTCTAATAATCTGAATCATAATCACAAAAAAAAATTCCAGACAGCTTTTTATATCCAATTTTTAGCTAACTTAACCAATCAGAGATAGCGTCACTTGCTATTTTTGGACAAATTTGTTTTAATTAGATCTCTAATTTATTTTCAACTAAATTATTTTTCAACTGAAAAGTTTAATCCTTTTTCCAGACACTTTTGTTTTAAAAAAAAAATAGACTTAATCCTTATTTCCTTTCTTTTTTTTTTTTTTTTTTTACATCTAGGTAACATTTCAAATCTTTGAGCTTCCTTCTTTAGATCTTAAGATAAGACAATTTCAAAATTAGAGTTCCACCCAAATTAAGCTCCCAAAGTGAAAAACAATCATTTACAAAAAAAAAAAATTGCTACAAAGATAGATATCTGATTAAACAGATTTCCTCTTTTAACATAAAATTGTACAAAAAAAATAATTTGACAGATTTAATCCTTCCTTTTCTTTCAATATTTAATAAATGTAAATTTCTGTATGTAATGTACACACATCCTTCATTATTTCAAATCATTCATAAACTAACATTAAATAATATAATTGCTAGGCCTAGTAATTATAACCCTATTATTTAAAATTAAATCTGTAACTTTTAAATCCCAATTACATTTATAGAAAAGCAAAATAGAATCATAGAATAAGATATTAGAATTGATCAAGCATAGGTTAGTTTTAAAGAAAGTTAAAATGTTTAATATTTGAAATATAAAACAATTAAATAGCTTACACATACACTGCCTATACGTATGCGTTATAACTTTGCTTTTTAAAGAAAAATTAAAATTTTAAATATTAAATGTGTGTACTGCTCTTTTTGAGATTTATTAACACACAAACAAGTAAAGCATATAATTTTTGTCCCACTCTTTCTGTCTAACACATTTAAGATTTTGATCTGGTAGGGTTTGAACTTGGATGCCCTACAGCTTCTTTTATGGTTATATAAAAATGTGAGGATGATTTTTGGTTTACCTTTTCTACATGCACATTACTATAAATATATATATATATATTCTAACCGAATAAAGTGAATTTAAACATTATTACCATGTCAATATACATGGATAATGCCTCATTTTTAACCTTCCAAAATGAATTATCATCGTGGCTATCATACATAGCCATCGATCGTCGGTCATTTCTAACCTATAAAAACATATATAAACGTATTAACTCCAACTATATAGTCACTCATATAGTAACTAGTATTAACGAATCTAGATGTACTTTAAGCTCAATACATCAATCGCCTCTGTAATTAGGCATCTCACTTTTTTAACCTAATAAAGTATATTCTTGGTGATCTGCAAGCTCACCAACTTGCATACTCAGCCTAGCTCAGTGGTCGGTTAGTTATAAGAAGATTCAGCTGCAAAGAGATGCAGTTAAGACAAAGAAAGAAATTAAATCATAAAACAAATTATCATTAGTAAAATAAATATCTTGGGAAGATAAAAAAAAACTGACATCATTCCTTAATTAAAAAAAATTAGAATAAAATAACATCCTCTCTTTATCAAAAACACATTCTCTGAGCTATAAGTATTTGCAATTTTCAACAATGATGATAACTTTTCATGTTCTTGTTAATGTTACCAAAGTAAAAAATATATTCACATTATGTAAATCATTTGCCAATATGATCTGAAAATACTTTTCAGATAGCATAATTATAAGTTAAACTCTTTCAAGTCATGCCCAA
>JAQFVV010015315.1:0-17056 GCA_028023455.1 Epiperipatus broadwayi
GTTTTTCCAGAGAAACATGCTTGTAAGTTGTTTCAAGCAGTACACTGTTTGTTTTTTTAATCAAAAACTGGTTTTTTTTAAAACTGTCATAGCATCGGCCGGGACGCGAACCCGCAACGCGGGCAACTGCTTATAAGGCTGTCGTGCTGACCTCTCGACCACTATGTTTACAATAAAAGAAAAAATTATAAAATAACTTATTAAATTTAGCAATACATTTATAAACCATTAAATTACTTAATGGTTTATAAATAAGATTCCATGTGGAATTTACTATAAAGTGAGGAGTTAACTTCAAATCTCTTTCTTTGATATCTTAATTTTTGTAAAAAAATTTAATTTTGGATCATGCATAACTGACTTGAAGATTAGGAAGCATCTGACAAACCATGGACAGAAAGTAATGAAAGTTGCACTTCTTATAATTGCAAAATTCTCATAGCCAATACCTTCTATGAGTGTGTTGATAATTGGATGTTTTGGTGTATAAATTTTATTAATCAATATTCTACAGCCCTGAAGAGAGGAACAATCGTTGAAAATGTGAAATATGGTATCATCCTCCCTATGGCAGAGTGAGCAAACAGGATCCAAAGATGAAAAACTTCTATACACTGTTTTTATTGCCATTTTCCCTAAAAGAAAACAGAATTCATGTTTTTCCAACTTTTCAGACTTTACAATACTCAACAAACTGGTAAAAATCCTTTTACAAACAAATGTGCTACGTGCGAATATGATTTCACATTTGACAGATTGATGCAGAAATATCTCCACAAGAAGTATCTAGAAGCAAAAGTATGTACTAATAACTGGTAGAGAACGATTCTGGTTATTTTTGAGTCCCCCCTCATATACAGTTTTCATATTAAACTTCCAATATCAAAAATGAATGCTTAAAAACTACCAGAGCTTAAGAGATAGATAGTATTGCTCTATTCTTTGTATTCATTGGCATATGAGTAGTGCTTGTTTATATATAGATTCTGGAGGTTTTGATAATTTCTCGTTAAATTTCATATACATTAATCTATGCGTATTATATTTGCATTTACACAATTGACATTTCATTTAATATTGAGATTATTAAAAATGATGCAAGGCCTTTACCTTCTAATGTGCATGACATACTTACATCACACATATTTATATATTTGATGTTGTACTTTTCAACAATCTCAATAAATGCATTCGTATCACTACCAGACCTCAAAGAACATATGGTATATTGATATATGAATGCTTGTTCATATAGTTTTCTAAAGATTTTGGTTGCTATTATTTAAATTTCATATACATTAAACTATGCTTATACCTACTTAGATTTATGAAAGCGACATTTCATTTAAGATTGAAGGATTGTCATGCCACTGTCTTTTAAATATTGAATGCTAATGTCAGAAAAATTTGCTCTGTATTTAAATCAAACTAATATACAAAATTCATACTCTATTTACAACAATGTCAGTAAGTGAAAAGTTAAAAAATAATCAGAGTTCAAGGAATAGTTAGTATTAATCTATTCTTTGCATTTATTAATAAACATGTTTGTTTAAACATGGCTAACTGAAAGTCCTTGGTTACTTCTATTTCAATTTTGCATATATATACAATGTTATTATAACCAATTATATCATTTATTGTATTAAAAACATGGCTGACTTATTCTTAGATGAAATCAGTATGCAAATCATGGGCCCAGAAATCAGCATATTGAAGAGCTCTCCAATGGGCTCATTGCAGTAAGATATTATATGATATTCCATAATAGTAACTTTTGAATTGAAAATTATGACAATTATGCATTGATACACATTTAGTAAAGTAATTCATACAATATTTGAGCACTAAAAGGGACTAAATTGGGTTACAATCCATGAACTTGACCTCCAAAGTCTGCCACTCCAAAACTAAATCTAGTCATTATGGTAAATCAAGTACAGCAATTTAAAATTAAATCACTACTCAAAAACAATTTAAAATTTCATTGTGATGTTATGACAGATATCCCAAGTGCAAAAGAATATGAAACTACCCATATACAGTATTATATACTATATTACAATATTGAATGAATTTTAAATAAATTAATAGCTTCAGAATAATAAATCTTTATTAAAAGAAATCCTTTAATACATCTCTACTTTTGCAGATAAGTCCATCTTGGCAGGGAAAAGTAGTGAATATTTAATTTGATTTTGGCTAGTGATTTTAATTTGAATCTTGGAATTTCAGGAATATTTAATTGCTGAATGAATTCATTCGAAGAGAAACTTTGTGATGAATAGAAATTCTTATCTTTCAGGGAAAAAGAATTCCAAAATTGCAGCACGGAACAGAATAAAATGATTCAGCGATCTCAAAAATATCTGAGCGAGAAAATTGTTAACCATAGTGATGAGCAAATTGTCAATGGATTCACATATGTATATATTCAGGACTATGCAGTCAGTTGCACCTGGGTAATTATATTTTGTTCAATAAGTTTATTTACTCCAAATAATAATAATGGTATTAGGAAGATATTAATAATTCAACTTGCTAATTTGTTAGCTGAGTATAAGATCACTCAGATCTCTTTAAAGTTCTTATCTCCTTAGAGATTAACATTTATAAAATCTCTTTAATTCAATAAATTTGTAATTTTATCTTTTTATTGCATTGACAAATCCATATAATGTTAATATCATCTATGTTCATCATTACTTTTTAATGGGTTGTAAAAAAGCAGTGTAAGAAGTAATAAAGAACATTGACAATATTAATATATAGAATTTCTGAAGAAGATTGCTAGGGCAATCGAAACCATTGATAATGGGTTGTAAAAAAGTATTGTAAGAATAAATAATATAAATGATGTTAATATTATACTGTTTTGTAATTCTATATTTCTGTAAGCACCTTATTGCTCACACACATTATATCGGTTATTTCTATATTAATATCCAGAACAAGTTCACTTTCACTAGTTTATCTTTCCACTAGTTTATTTTTGTTCTTCCTCTTAATTCTTCTGCAAGGCTTCGCTAATTTGCATAAAGTGCTTTCTTTACCCACAAATTAAGCAGTTGCAATTTCCAATAAGTTTTCTTTATCTGCATAATTATTTATCTTATTTCTGGAATATTCTATCATTAATATTAAAAGCTTGTACACACACACCTTTATTAATTCTTTAATAAAATAGTAGATATGTGAAGTTAAAAAACAGGCTAAACTCTCCATACAGTAGTGCCACCTTGTGCCAACCAGAGTAATCAATGGATGCCAGAAGGCTTGTGCATAAAATCCCTGTCTAATGCGTACTCATCCAATATCCCCAGACTAGTTTCTGGCTTGTGGCCTTCATCTAGTGCCTACTCATCCAATATCCCCAGACAAGTTTCTGGCTTGTGGCCTTCGTCAGTGAGGAGCCTTGGATCTGAGAGCACTCAGATCTTAGGATCTAATGCAACCCTCCAGCAGCCATCTTTTATCTCCACTTAACTACAAAACTATGATTACAAAACTGAAAACACCTTAATGTTTTCAATCCAAGCCCATTAGCTTATATAGTCATATGGATCTGAACTCAGATTCAGTACCCATACATTTTGGTGTCTTTGGTTCTTTAATAACCATAGCCACCACTATCCTATTAGGCAGGATTGGTTTCATATGTGAAGTTGTTAATTTAGACTATGTAGAAATCTAAGAGAAAAAAATGGGAACTATATATTCCAGAAAAAAACCTTATGATGATGGGAAATAAGATTTAATACATTTTTCACGTTAAAGAAAACAATCATTAAATATACCATTTTGAAAAGTTACTTTATTTATTGAAGTTTTAAAAAGGAAAAAAGTGTAAGGGGGCGCTGTAGTTCAGTTAGTAGAGTGGATGAGTTTATTTTTTACTATTTCATTTTGAAATTCAATAAAATCATGATGATAATGTATTTAGTGGCTACATTTTTATTAGAAGTAGATGTGCTAATTGGAAATTTGGAGTTTATTAAGATATCGTAAAATGTACATAGTGGATCCCAGTGAAAAAGTGACTGGTGCTCATCTCTCCAAACTGCTTGCAGCGCCATCTCTGAATCAATGCATACATTATGTAATAATATAGTTTATCTATTTACCCCAAAGATTTTAAGGTACTAGCATATCTGAATCACATGTGATGACATGAAATGTGATAGCACGTAAACAATTTAAAAACATCCTGCGACTCATAGTTTTATAGTCACATATGGTTTGAATTCCTTCCAAACATTTCAGCAGTTTTTCTCATTTAAAACAAAATTCAATGTTAGTGCATTGTTTCAACATGAGTTAAGGTATGAAACATGTGTCACCTTTCATGTCGGAACTCATAATCCAAACACCCTAGTATCTTAACATTTTTTGGCGGAATAACTGAATACGTCATTTTATAATACATGTTGATTCAGAGAATGTGCAGCAGCTATTTTGGAAAGAGAACTACCACAATACATTATAAAGGTTTATTCAAGAATTCTGATGAGATAACTGTGCCACAGAGTAATACAACCAAACAATATCACACGATTACAGGTAGTAGTTTACATTTGCCTATTTCTTAACAAAATTCACTTAAGAAATTTTAAAATTGGGGCTATATTACTAGCTTTACAATGCTATATGAAGTTAAAATAATCAAGTTGTGTTGAGGGTGTATGTGTGGGCAAAAACACAAAGTAGCTATAAAGATAAATAATGAGGCCAGCAGCTGTATGTGCAACTTTCCACTTGTAGCAAAAGTTACGTTTCAGTCCATTTTTATAGTCAGTGTGCCAACTCAGAATAATCTTTTATTCTTAAACTAATAGTAAATAGATACACATATTATTATAATTTACAAGATGGATAGTGCCATCTATTCAGAAAAAAAATTCTAAGCCTGTTTGTAATAACACCAACAAAATATCACATGGCCTTTGACTAACAATATTTTTAAACAGTGACTCCGTTTCATCTATTCCAGTTCTGCCACCATGTGTAAACTTGAGAAATCAATAAATGCTTGTTAGAAATACTTAATATATCCCTTTACAATACTGACCTATTAGTATCCCCAGATCAGTTTCTAGCTTATAGTTTTTATCAATGAGGAGTTCTGCATTCAATCTAAAGCGTACACAAGATGTCATTCAAGTAGAAGAAAGAGATTCGCTACTTAACAGTAAAGTATAGGAAGAGACAATGTGATGTTTTATGGTATTACAACAACTGTACAAGCAAAAATTGTGATGTGATGTACTGTAGCTTCTTCTTAAATGAAGTCAAGAATTTCTCAGCAATTATGCTCAAAGAAACCTGTTAGTTACTCAATTTTACATTCCCCAGTCTATGTTTTCCCATATTCTGCTCCATCCCATTTCCACAACATAATCTTTATCAACTCTATGGCCTTTATATCTAAATCCCCCTTAATTTTTCCAAATCCATCATAAAAACTAATAATCCACTTTCTGTATAATCACTTTTTTCATATTTATTCTTCCATAACTTCATTATATGTAACCTTTCCGTTTTCAAGCATTTACATTCAATTAACAAATGTCTAATATTTTCTATTCCTTCCTTATATAAATTACAAACTATATCACCCATATTTTTCCATTTACATGTATATTCTCTTGTTGCTAAAGAGCCTGTTCAAGCCTTAAACAATAAACTACTTTCCTTACTATTATCATATATTAACTTGCACCTACTATTCTGTTTATTTCTATATATATTTAAACTCTTTTTACTCTCCGTTCTAGTTCTCCAT
Source organism: Epiperipatus broadwayi (assembly GCA_028023455.1). Lineage (NCBI taxonomy): Eukaryota > Metazoa > Onychophora > Udeonychophora > Euonychophora > Peripatidae > Epiperipatus > Epiperipatus broadwayi. The sequence goes on from JAQFVV010015315.1 coordinate 5,783, forward strand.
CTCTCTAACTCCCTAGTCTTTATTAATAAATCTATTCTTTTATCCCATTCCTTACCACTATAACACTCAACAATCCTCCTAACACAATCATCCCATCTTTTGTACAAATATACTAATATAAATTCTTTATTCAAATATTTTGTATACTGCATTACCTTTCACACCTATCTTGTTACTTGCCCATTACTCATAACCCAATTAAATACTATTTTGGCTATTCTTTTATTATCCATAAACTGCAATCTACCAAACATTTTCATTTTACTTTTTGCATCTCTCATATAAAAACTTGACCATCCCATTTCTCCTTGAATTGCCTCCTTTGCTGTCCATACATCTGCATCCAATGCATGTCTTCCTACTTCCCTTTGAACATTTTCTAAGTAATTTAATACCCCTTTATTAACATATAATGCATCATTACCATATGTTAACCGTGCTACTGCAAACTCTCCATACAATAGTGCCATCTAACGCAAGCCATAGCAATCAATGAATGCAAGAAGTTTTGTGCATAAAATCCCAATCTAGTGCTACTCCTCAATATTTTCCTAGACTAGTTTCTAGCTTATGGCTTTAATCAGAAAAGTCTTGGATTTGGTGTAAACATAAGAATGGTGATCATATTATGTTTAGTAGTTTAATACCATTTCTGCCCATGAGATTATAAAAAAATCAAAGACATTAAAATGTATAGATACAGAATTGGGTTCAGATATATACATGACTGTACAACCGAATGAACTTGGAATGAAAACATTATTTTCCATTTTGGACTCATAGCTTTAGTCAAGCAAAAAGATAAAAGGTGACTGCTACAGGGTACCATTACATCCTAAGATCTAGAAGCAGTGCTCTCAGATCCAAAGTTCCTCCCTGATAAAAGCCACAAGCTAGAAACAAGTCTGGGAATATTATATTAGATAGGGATTTTATGCACAAATCTTACATCTATTGATTACTATGGCTTGCACTGAGTGGCATTATGGTAAGGAGAGTTTGTCATTATTTTAACAGTTTATGTAAGCATAGGAAATTGTGATCATGTGATGTAATTATGCAAACAAGTTGGTTTGATTTAAAAAATTATTTTTTTAAGTTTTAGGCTGATAGACTGACAGTAAAAAAAGAAGAGAGTAAATGATGTCTATTGGAGGAAAAAAAAACCCAAGTGCAGTAGACCCAGACCTGATGAAATCCATAGGCAGAAACTAGTCTGGGTGTATAGATAGAATAGTAGGGATTTACTACCCACTACTATATGACATCTATTAATTATTCAAACTTACACAAGATAGCAGAACTGGAACAGTAGAATTAGATTTGTTACTTAAAAGTGATGTATAAACAGAGGTCATGTGACATTTTTCTTGATGTTATAACAATTCCGGCTAATGAATATAGGTGCCTGCAGTTATTAAGAGACTGAGGACCTCAAAATATACATATACTGAACTGGGCAACATCTCTAAAACTATATAATCAAGTTCACTTAGATTCAAAACCTTAAGATGTTTTTGAATTTTAAGCTGGTATTTTGAAAGTAAAAAAGGAATTAAAAAATAATTATTGGAGAAAAACTGCTCTTCTCTTAATGAATGCCATAAGCTATTAATTAGACTGGGAATATAAAGAGAACAGCACTGGATAGTATTTAATAGGCACCACATCTGGCATCTATCATTTACTCAAGCTTCTCCTGGATGACAGAACTGAAGTAGGAGAAATATATTTATCTATTTGTGATTTAATATTTTTTCCAAGATTCACCTGACTTAACCTCAGACCCTAGATTGGGATATGGAAGGTGGATGCATTAACATCAAGTATACTCTATTACAGGTATGATAATTAAAATAAGCTCCTTTAAAGTAAAATGGTAGGTAGGAATTGTGTTGCTGAATATATTCTGCTTGTGGAATATATAAAGTTATTATTTTTCACACACACATTTTTTTTTTATGAGGTAAAAGCAAAGGTCTTCCCAGTGCCTTATCATAAACATTTATATTACTTCTTGTAAACCAATTAATTCTCTACTTTATACCATGAATATCACCATAAACACTCAACCTGTTTCAACAGCAGTTGTCTTCACAATGTTCCAGAGCAATCTATTGTAAATATTAGATATTCACTGGACATGATGTTATGATAGACTCAAGGGCTAAAATCCCTGAATTAAAGCTCAACTCTATTCTTTCCAGAAATTGAATGTCATACAATCACCGGAACAATAAACCATTCCATAATTTATGTGATTGACTAGATGTTGATTTTTCCATTGTTACATAGTGATGTTATATTCATATCTCCAGACCAGTTTCTAGTTGATGGACTTCATCAGCAGGACTTTTGGATTTAAGGTTGTAATGAATGCATTTACAAATATGGTAGAAGTTAGCAGCTAATATAAAAAATAACATTAAACTACTTTCAAAAATGAAATAAATAAGTAAAAAATTACTCACATCAAAAAGAGGTAGACCTTGAATTCTTAATTCTGTTAGAGAAGGAAATAGATTAAATTTATCAACTTCTTCCCATGTTTGTAAATTCATTTTACTAATATTGAGTGAACGAAGATGTGGAAAAGTTTGCGGGATGTTGTCCGGGCAATCAAGTTCATCAACACTCTTTATATTAGACATTACGAGACCTTTCAGGTTAGAGAAAGCCTCACCTGCTTTGTATATTTCGGACCACTTAATTAGTGGATTATCATTGAAATAAAGTTCTTGGAGGTGGGAGTGAGTGACGGTGAGCTGGACATCACACATACTATTCAAACTGAGATGGAGTTCTTTTAACCTGAAACAATGAACCAATTTTTATTAGTCTCTGAAAGAGATAATTAATAAAGTTATTATTAGTATCAATTATTATCCATATTTCTCTTTTACATATATTTTAAGACTTATCGATACAAATATTTTGTTTAAATTCTTTTGAAAACAAATATATTAGTGACCCCATTTCCCATATTTGGATATTCATTATCTATTGTTTCTGTAATCTAGCGTGTAATTTTTTTAAAAAATAAATTAGAAATTGTAAATTTGAATTTGCAAATATTAAACATATACCTACTTATACAAAGAAAGTCATTAATTATTTCACAATCAATAATTTTATTTTGTGCAATCAACATGTGTTCATTTATGTAGACTTTCGATTTATTACTGTATCGTCTTTTTCATAACTGCGTTATTCTATATTTTTGTTTAATTATTTCTGTGGATGTCTTAATATGTACATTTAAAAAATTAAATTTCAAGAGTCTGTGTGTAAATATGTTAAAGATGTATATTATAAAGTTTTTTATAACGGTTTCAGATATCTATAGAAAGACTTGGAATCGATTGCAATGATATGAGGATTTTGTCTAAATCCCTTTTAAAACAAATAATACACATAGTTTTTATTACTCCTTCATTAGATTAGTTTATCCACTTAATAAACAATATTTCTGTAGAGTAATTTTCAGCACATCACTCCCACCCAAGGTAGAACTGGTTTCTATCTGCTTTTAACACCTTGTGGAGGGATGTAATTATAAACTAATGATCATATACATGAGAAAGATGTAGATCCCCAAGATGCACATTTCATACTGAACCAGCACTCATCAGTTGGCCCAGATCACAATCTCTTATGCATATCTTTGTCATTGCTTATTAAATATAGACAGCCAATCACTACAGTTTAATTGTAATATTTAAATACAATTATATTGAAATATACTGAATCTTAGATGTAATTAAAAGGGATTTGAACACAGATGTTCAATCTCCCTTCAGCTATCCACTCTATCTTAATATGTGTGGGAGATGATTTGGACCAACTGATGAGTGCTGCTGCAGTACGAAATACGTATATTGGAGATTATTTACCTTTTTCACATGTATGTGGTCATATGTATGGTTATTTAAGACAGAATGGATAGCTGAAGGAGTTTGAAAGTCTGTGTTCAAATCCCTTTTAATTAGATCTAAGTTTCAGTATATTTCAATATACTTGTATTTCAATCTTACAGATTTAATCTGAATTCTGCCCATCACTCTTCTGTGTATTTAAATGGACATATTAAGGTTCTACATTCGAGGTATCAGATTGAATTAAAAGTCAACATGAGTATGACAATAATATTGCCATCAACAAGGGCTTTGAGTGTTCCACTCTCAGATTTTCAATGATATGGATGATTAAAGAGTTGGAGGATGAAGAAGACTGAAGCTTGTCCATTAAAGTATGAGGAATTGCTATCTTAATATAAACTGAGCACCGATTGTACATATGTATGGGAGATGATGATCAATACTAACTGATGAGTGCTGATTCAGATTGAAATACATATATTGGAGATCATTTATCTTTTTCATATTATGTGGTCATGTGTATCAGTTAAGGTAGTGGATAGTTGAAGGGAGCTTGGAAGTCTGTGTTCAAATTCCCTTTAAAATTGACAAGTATCAAATTTACTGCACTCACAACTTTGACACAAACCACTTAACGGAAGTATATTAATAATTTTTATTAGTCATTCATTAAATTAAGATACTATCCACATAATAAAAAATATTTTTCTAATGTAATTCCCTACCTTGGGTGAGAATGTTGTAGTGAAAATTACACTACAACAAAATTACTCATTAAATGGATAATCTCTAGTCTTATGAACGACTAATAAAAAATATTAATATACTTCCATTAAGTGGTTTGCATCAATGTTGTGATGGCAATAACTTTGACACTTTATCAATTAAACTGGAGTAATTGCCTATCTATAGATACTAAACAATGATAATATGTGTAAGAGATTGCGATCTGGGCCAACTGATGAGTGCTGGTTTAGCACAAACTGTGCATCTTGGGGTTCATACATCTTTTTCATATGTCTTTGGTCATATGTTTTTGATTTCACCCCTCCACAAAGTGTTAAAAGTGAACAGAAACCAATCCCTATCTTGCATGAGATTTTGACAATTATACTATAGTAATATTATTAATTTCTCTAGTCTAGTGAATGATTAATACAAATTATTAATATATATGCAACAATCGTGTTCAGAAATAGTCTAAGAATATTTATAAAGATGAGTATCACAGTGTTATTTTGGTTGCATAATACCAAGAACATTAAGAAAGGTGAAGACAATTTATTTTTTACCAGTGCATTTAGATTAATAAAAGCTTTTCCTCAACTTATTTTTTATATATTTATTTTTGGCTTCAATTTTTAAATACTTTATATAAAAAGTACTATAAATAACTCTCTCCAATATTTAAGCAGTCATTTATTGCATCAATAATATGAAAATTTGATGATAATGTAGGGTCAAAAATACAACTATATAATGATAAATATACTATTCATTAAATATTATTATATTTATGAGTTATATATGCTCTCACATGTTATATAATTGCTAAAGCTGTTAATATGGCTATTTAAGTTAGATACCGGGATTTAAGACATATAGATGTCCGGAAATTTCAGATTTTCTATTTAATAGTTAAGTATTAGATAAATTCTGGGCTTAAGCTGGTATTTTTTAGATCTAATGTCTGAATATCCTAGCATCTCACTGATGACAGCCAACAGCTAGAAACCGGTCTGGGGTAGGGATATTCAGAAAAGCTTACAAGCTTATTAAATTAAGTTATACAATGTATAACTTGATTTCCTTGCAATGCTCATGTGTATAAAAATTTTCATCGATTATTCTCTTTAATTTGTACCCACATATATATATATATCGTGAGTAATAGGCTAATATTTTAAACAGTAAGGTTGCAATCAAAATTTTAACAATACATATTTTTTATTAGCATCAATTTTTTTTAGGCTGTTAATATAAATTAATAAAACTTAAATTAATACATCTTGCAATATATATATATAAACAAATCTAGAAAGATGTTAGCTCCAATAACAGTGCATGAAAGATCGCAATACATGAAAAAATTGATAAACCATCGATACATATAGTTTGGACATCCTTTTTCATCAACTGCCTATTTGCAAAGTTGGTCAATTTACTGGTATTAGTGTGCTTATTGTGATTATATAATTGACTGGCATTGCACCACATAGCTAATAAGAAAAGTCTGAAATATAGAATCATTTGTCAATTTTTTCATGCAATATAGCAATCAAAAAATGAACGTTTCAGGGAATGTGACTGGAAATGTTAGCTTTCCACATGTATTTGTCATTAATAAACACATTTAGGCAATAAAATAACCATTTTGTTTGAGTAATATTTTTCAGTAAAATATATAGTTCTTATTTATAGATCTGAGTCTTGGATACTTAATAGAAGAGCAATATAGGGATTTCAGACCACTCAAAGAAGTATGGAGAGATTAATGTTAGGAGTAACAAGAAGAGATCAAAAATGCAATATATGGGTAAGAGAACAAACAGATGTTACTGACTCATTGAAGAAATTAAAAGACTGAAGTGTTGTGCTAGACATGTTACTAGAAGAGAATTGAAATCTTAAATTGGATTCCAAAAAATTGTAAAAGACCCAGAAAGAGATCACATGTGAGATAGATGGATGAAATAAGCAAGTGTGCAGGGTGATGTGAAGAGAAGCTAAAGATCAGAGATGAATTGAACTTGGAGAGACCTTCATCCTGCAGTGGATTGATAATGGTTGATGATGATGATGACTATTATTCAGCAATTGATTTTCTTCCTTTGAAATAAAGAAAAATGTTTATGTAAACTAATATAAGATTGAATATTAAAATTCCGTTCAGCAGACAAAATTGAGACTTTTTTTATTTTCTTCAGCTGGGAATCAATTCAGAAACTTTTAGCTCTTGAATTTGCTACTCCAATCACTGAATTTTTTAAGATATTAATTAGATTAATTATTCTCTTTGATATAATGTTGTAATGACAACATGCTAGCTAATTCAGAGACAGAATACTACAACAGAAAATAAAAGATATGTTTTATTTATTGTAGTGAAGAGAGTTTAAAAAGGTTGAGTGGTAGTGTCAAATTAATAAAAACTGTCAGTTAAAATTTAAAAAAATATATTAAAAAAATATTGGATACTAGAAAAAAGCAGCTATATATCTTACAATTTGAGTGATAAATTGGTACTCATGTATTATCCTGTCTACCAAGCTTGGCAGCCATTTTGTTTTTAATTATATAGTTTCAGGGGTCCAACAAGTATTTGTCATTTTTTTTTCAATTTTACTTTACCAAATATGTGTTGGTTGTCAAGTTTAAAAAAATAATAAATCAATTATAAATTCCACTCGGAAGGTTTATTTCAATTTTTTTTAATTATAACATGGAAATGCTGAAATGATCCGAACATGGTCTTAATTTGTTTACATTTAGTGTCTTTATTTTTATCACTATCATTTTGGAAAAATAATTAAAGTTTGAAATCTTCCTTTGACAGGACAAGCATGCAATGGAATATTTCCCAAGGTATGAGATCCTACTCTCACAAAAAAGTCAGCATTAATGCACATGATATGACAGTTTACGGTTCTTATATATTTTTTGTTTTTATATTAATAAATTGACTTAATATAAAAAAATAATAAATAAAATGGAAATATAACTAATTTTTGCAGAAAATTAAAATAATAATAACTGTAAATATTAAATACAATTGCTTATGATCAACCATTTTGTTTTAAATATTTAGAATATGTCCGTGAAACTGTATAATTAAAAAATGGCTGCCATCTTGGTAGACAATATAATTCACAAGAAACGATAAATTTTATCAGAAAAGATTCTATAGATAAAATTTACTTTTTCAAAAATTTATATTATGTGAGCAAAACTTCAAAGGTGATCTTTAACCTTTTACAATAAATGAATTAGTTTAAAAACACATGTTTAACAAAAAAAAAAATTCAGCAAATACCTATAAATTAATAAGCCTAATTGGAATGAGCTGCATAATTTATTTTTATCTCCTTAGAGTTTGTATTTACAATAAAGCAGGAAAAAATCTATTCATAAAACAAAAAAATTCACATATCTAAAAAAGTTTTAGCCATAGTAACAGAAATCCAATGACTCATTCAGAAAATCATGTGACATTAAAATATCATTAACGATAAATTGGATCCAGGGATTTTTATCTGCTAGAATATATAAGAAAATTATTAAAATAATATATAAACTTTTTCCAGTGGCTAATATTATATAATGCACTAGATTAACACCCTAACATTACTTCATTAACTAAATTAACTATTCTCAACCCAAAGCACAAGATAAAGCTTTTTAAGAGAAAAGAACAGACGGTCTTATCTCTTTTATGTAAATTCATTTAAAGCAGACAAAATTCTCTATACAGTAGTGCCATTCTGTGCAAGTCAAAGTAATCAATAGATGCCAGAAGGCTTGTGCATAAAATCCCTATTTAGTATCTACTCATCCAACAGACTAGTTTCTAGCTTATGGCTTTTGTCAGTGAGTGATGTTTGGTGGTTTAAATTTACTTTCTTAATAAATCAGTGTTGGGGTTTTAATTTAATGGATTATATAACATTAACTGCTGAGAAAAGTTTATATTTACATATTTTGTTATTTGATTTGATATTGATAAGCTGTAAATTAAAATATTTTGCAAATGTCAATTAAAGTAATGTAAAGCAATTAGAAATATAGCTTTAGCCTCTATAAAGAATTGAGGTAAGAGAGTTAAGATGGACTGATCTTTTCTCTTAAACAGGTTTATCCTGGTCTTTGGATTGAGAGTATTTCATTTACTGAAGAAACCAGCGTTGGGTATTAATATATACATTGAACTAATATATGTATAATTTAGGGAGAGTGAAATAGGAATTCAAATCTTCTAAATTTTATCTTATGGGAATAGCAAACCTGGTGAATTAATAGTATTTTTGTCTCCATCTGTTGAGACCTTCTTGCTATGTGCTCAAGATATTTTATTATCTATCTCCTGCTTAGCACTGATAGCTTTTATTGACTTTAAGTTCTTCAAAAAAGAAAAATGCATGAATCATGTGGGCAGTCCAATGCCACCATAAAAATATCAAAGTAATGTCATTATCTTTATATATAAATAGCATAAAGCTTTGTTTTACTTCAATGTTTAGCTTTTCTACCACAAAATGTTAGAATTAATCAAACCTATTTCTGGAAATAAGAGTGGATTAACTGATTAACTGAATACTTTAGACCATAAAGAAAGATAGAAATCATAAGAAATGAATCTTATGAATTATTTAGTTTCTGATATTTTTTGTTTATTTGAGTAGTCCAGTGTTAAGCAGAAGTTTTCAAATATATAACAATATTTGGACCATTAGCTCAAACAAAAAAAGCAAATGAGCTACTGTGCCAGCAAAAATATAACTAACCACTAAAAACAGAAAATGGCCAATCTTTTAAATTCCATCTCTAGAAGGAATTTTCCAGAAAAAAATCATGTGCAAAATATTAAATAATATTTTAAACTTAAGAATGCTGATAAATAAATCTGAAAGAAATGTTTCAATTAAACATAGTTTAAACAAATATTGATGCATGTATAAATTAATTAATGGAATAGACCTTATAAATATATGGAAACGAATTCCTAAGACCCTAGTTAATTGTACAGATCTAAAACCTTACAGATATGAAAATAAATTCCTAAGATGTAATTAATACTATAGACCTTAAAAACTTACTGTATATGGAAATAAATTCCTAAGAGAGTAATTAATTGTATAATTAAAAAGCTAAGAGGAATTTTGTTGTATGATAGCAAACTCTAAATAATATGTAAATTAATTAAGTGAACTGATTAATTAAAGCCAAAGAATTTACTCCAGAAAAGATAAGAGAAACAAAAGACGAGACGAATATAAAAAACTAAAGAAAAATGACAGTTAACTCTTTCTGTCGTTGCTGCTACTGGTACTGTGTCCACGAGTTGAAGAGCACTGAAGATCATCATCAGAGGACTCCATTCCCAGGATCTTGGTTCCTGTAGGTCACTAAGCCGACTAGTGCTTTCAACAGACGATCTGTCTTATTATTTTGAAACACTTGATGAGGCTCATCGAGGGTTGTGTTATAGACTATAGATGTTAGTGAAGGTAAAGTGAATAATAGCTTAGCTTAACTTTATAATCATTATTTGCTATTCAGTAAACATTTCACAACAGATCCAGCTCTCATATACACTCGCTACGTTGATGACATTTTTATTGCAGCAAAACCTTCCACCACTATCAACATACAAAATGAATTTGAAGCCATCTCAGGATTAACACTCAGTAGAACTGATGAAAACAATGAACAAGAAATAAAATACCTAAACTTGTTAATAAAAAGGGAGAACACATACCTAGATTATAAAATGGTTAAACCACTACACATAAGAGGTTACACAAGTCCAAAGTCTAACACCCCCAATACATATAAATGGGCAGGTATGAATGCTTTCCTATTCAGAAATTACCATTTATGTAAATACATAGCAGATAGGAAAAATAACATTGACAAATATATAAAAGAAATGACTAACATAGGCTTTAAACCCAATACGATTAATCAGAGAATAAAAACATTTTATAGAAAACTCAGAAATAAACAGCCTAAATACAATATGAAATACCTAACAATTCCATTTATACCTAATGTAACTTCAAATATTGCAAAAAAATTGTTTAACAATTTCAAATTTAGCTTCAGAACACCTCCCAGTACCAACCGACTAATAAATAATTCAAAAGATAAAATGGAAAAAGATCAAGCCCCTCATGTGGTCTATAAAATGGCATGCCCTCAATTAGGCTGCCATGCATCCTACTATGGTGAAACTCAGGCTAACCTTAATACAAGAATTTACCAACACAGGTATGTATATAACAGGGTTAAAAATAAAAATGAAGAAACATCAGTATTCTGGGACCACCAAGCAGCTGCAGGCCATGTATTCGAACCCAGTTCTGCCCAAATAATTTGTACAGAGAAGAATGATGCCAAAAGAGAAGTTAATGAAGCTTTCTACATAGCAAATGATATTAGTGCCATTAATAGAAGAGAGGACATGCTTTGCTCTCTCCAAACAATGGACTAATTAAAAATTCAAACTCATTTGCATAATCACAAGTCTTTATTCACAAAGCTATGAGTATGAGATTCCAACATTGAATCTCGAAAGCGCTAAGCAGACCTATTATACATTATTCATATAATTATAGCTCCACTATTTAATGCGAAAAAAAAAAAGTCGCATATTTATAAGATCAGTATAATTCTTTTT
>JAQFVV010015316.1:0-17051 GCA_028023455.1 Epiperipatus broadwayi
ATATATATATATGATAAACAAAAATGCAAGTTAAAAAACTTGCTAACGCTTGTATTTATGTCCACAGATGGTGTCCTACCAAAAACACCTATCAAGCGTATATTTCGTTTACATAAACGTCAGAGTAGTTAGTATTCACTATCTCTAACTATAATTCCACTTTCAGATCATGATTTCAAGCTATTTGCTATCGTCAGTGAAAGACAGGAATAAAGAAACTAGATCTAAATACAAACTCTGAGCGTTTATGAAACAATTTCTATTCAGCTTGCAAGCGTGAATTTTTTAGACACGTAATGTCTTCAAACTCAGCATAGCAAACCAGATAGCTATATGGGTCTGATCTCAGTTCAGCATCACCACATAGTAGAAGCCTCTGCAATCTATATCATTGCAAGAAAGACCTCAAAGGTACATTTATGATAAACAAAAATGCAAGTTAAAAAACTTGCTAACGCTTGTATTTATGTCCACAGATGGCGTCCTACCAAAAACACCTATCAAGCGTATATTTCGTTTACATAAACGTCAGAGTAGTTAGTATTCACTATCTCTAACTATAATTCCACTTTCAGATCATGATTTCAAGCTATTTGCTATCGTCAGTGAAAGACAGGAATAAAGAAATATACGCTTGATAGGTGTTTTTGGTAGGACGCCATCTGTGGACATAAATACAAGCGTTAGCAAGTTTTTTAACTTGCATTTTTGTTTATCATAAATGTACCTTTGAGGTCTTTCTTGCAATGATATAGATTGCAGAGGCTTCTACTATGTGGTGATGCTGAACTGAGATCAGACCCATATAGCTATCTGGTTTGCTATGCTGAGTTTGAAGACATTACGTGTCTAAAAAATTCACGCTTGCAAGCTGAATAGAAATTGTTTCATAAACGCTCAGAGTTTGTATTTAGATCTAGTTTCTTTATTCCTGTCTTTCACTGACGATAGCAAATAGCTTGAAATCATGATCTGAAAGTGGAATTATAGTTAGAGATAGTGAATACTAACTACTCTGACGTTTATGTAAACGAAATATACGCTTGATAGGTGTTTTTGGTAGGACACCATCTGTGGACATAAATACAAGCGTTAGCAAGTTAAAAAACTTGCATTTTTGTTTATCATAAATGTACTTTTGAGGTCTTTCTTGCAATGATATAGATTGCAGAGGCTTCTACTATGTGGTGATGCTGAACTGAGATCAGACCCATATAGCTATCTGGTTTGCTATGCTGAGTTTGAAGACATTACGTGTCTAAAAAATTCATGCTTGCAAGCTGAATAGAAATTGTTTCATAAACGCTCAGAGTTTGTATTTAGATCTAGTTTCTTTATTCCTGTCTTTCACTGACGATAGCAAATAGCTTGAAATCATGATCTGAAAGTGGAATTATAGTTAGAGATAGTGAATACTAACTACTCTGACGTTTATGTAAACGAAATATATGCTTGATAGGTGTTTTTGGTAGGGTGCCATCTGTGTGATTTTTTTGTATATATATATATATGTTAAAACGAAGATTTGCACGGGTTAAATATATAAAATACATATTTTGCGGGTTCATCCGTGTTAAAAACTTTTAATATCAATATACTGACGTTTCGACTTGGTCACACAAGCCATCCACAGAGTTATAAAAAGGTAGAAAGACGGTTGTAGAGGCGCTACAATCACTGGTTTGAATAAAACATTAAAAATCCCACCAATAGCAAAAATGTTAAATTTAAGAATGGTTTTTAAAGAAATCTTTCCAAATAGGAGGAAGTTTGCACGTATCATCTCACTTATTGATACAATCTGGCCTTTTAAGTATCTCAATTGCTTCTCTGATTTTGCATTGGTAGAGATTATCACATCTGGATATGATCCTGGTACTAGAAAAATCTATTTTATGACCTGAATCTATAGTATGGAGTGAGAGTGCTGATGATGATGAGTGTTGTTTAACTGCATTAGCATGCTCATTTCTCCTAACACTTATGCGACGATTACTCATACCTATGTAAGAAGCTTTACAATTTTTACATGAGATTTGATAGACACCATGAGATTCAAGAGGGATTGAATCCTTAGGCTTGGTTATTATATTGCTGATCTTTTGATGAGCAGAAAATGCTGTATCTATATTATAGCGTTTTAATATACGTCCGATACTGTCTGTAGTTCCTTTTACATATGGAACACAAATCCTAATAGCTGACTTATCATCTTTTTGTTTCCTATTTTGTCTATTTTGGGCTTGAAATAAGGCTTTTTTATAAATTTGTAATTATAACTATTTGCTAATATGCATCCTCATATTAAATTTACAATGGAGACAGAGTCTGATGGAAAACTCCCTTTTCTTGATGTTCTAGTCACCAGAACACCAAATAGTTTATCTTTTTCTATTTACAGAAAGGATACACACACAGACAGATATTTACATTTCCATTCTCATCATCACCCAACTCAGATAGTTTCTGTAGCCAAAACTCTTTTAAATAGAGCAATTAACCTTTCAGATGACACACATCTGAAAGAAGAAATAAATCATATTAATAGTGTTTTATTAGCAAATAGTTATAATTACAAATTTATAATAAAAGCCTTATTTCAAGCCCAAAATAGACAAAATAGGAAACAAAAATATGATAAGTCAGCTATTAGGATTTGTGTTCCATATGTAAAAGGAACTACAGACAGTATCGGATGTATATTAAAAACGCTATAATATAGATACAGCATTTTCTGCTCATCAAAAGATCAGCAATATAATAACCAAGCCTAAGGATTCAATCCCTCTTGAATCTCATGGTGTCTATCAAATCTCATGTAAAAATTGTAAAGCTTCTTACATAGGTATGAGTAATCGTCGCATCAGTGTTAGGAGAGATGAGCATGCTAATGCAGTTAAACAACACTCATCATCATCAGCACTCTCACTCCATACTATAGATTCAGGTCATAAAATAGATTTTTCTAGTACCAGGATCATATCCAGATGTGATAATCTCTACCAATGCAAAATCAGAGATCGGAATTGAGATACTTAAAAGGCCAGATTGTATCAATAAGATGAGATGATATGTGCAAACTTCCTCCTATTTGGAAAGATTTTTTTAAAAAACATTCTTAAATTTAACATTTTTGCTATTGGTGGGATTTTTAATGTTTTATTCAAACCAGTGATTGTAGCGCCTCTACAACCGTCTTTCTATTTTTTATAACTCTGTGGATGGCTTGTGTGACCAAGTCGAAACGTCAGTATATTGACATTAAAAGTTTTTAACACGGATGAACCCGCAAAATATGTATTTTATATATATATAAAGTTCTGTGGCATCAAATTTACTTGTATTGGTACTTTTGTCCAAAAAGTATGGAGTTTTTTTTGGTTCTTTTTTGGGAATAAATTTAAATGTATAATGTTGCAGAATAATTAATGGTACATAGATAAAATATATGATTAAAATATTTTTGGTTATTTTAGTATGGCAATTCAGAAATCTTTTTTTGTTCAACATGCACATGCAATATGTTACATGTGCCCAAACAACAATGGTGATCAATATAACTAGTTTATATGATTAATATATTAATTTTTGGCTGTAGAAATGTTATTGACAATTAATTGTTTATATGTGCTATCTAGTTCATCAGATAAAATCCACTTTAGTCATGTTTTATTGTAATGCAAAACATGAACTAATCTCCACAAACAACAAAAAATGTAATTGGTCACCTGATTTAATGTTGACTAAGCATTATTTTCACTTAAAAAAATCCTCCTCACGGATACTGTGTTTTGCTTTATAATTAGGAGTGAATAGTTTAATTTAATAATGATTCTAATTTTTTAAAATTTAAGTGATGTCTAGAGCTATTACATATCTACATTGTATTAAGATTGCCTTATAGTCTTCATATGGAATCTACTATCTTGTATTTAATTACTTAATTTCCAATGGTAAGAGTGATATCTACTGCTTAATAAATATATTTCTTCTATACAAGACTATTATTTATAGTTATCTGCTCTGCATTATGAAATATACAAGATTATGACTAAGCACAATGTATCACTCTGAATGCACAAGTTCACAAACTCCTCTGGAATTAATCTGTCCAGATTCCAATCAGGTTGACTAATCATTGTTTTTTGAATGTCACAAGCACTAGTGTATTAATTACACCCTTACATTATATCACAATTTCATTATAACATACAAATTCTAACTATATAAAAGCTTAAAATTTATCTTTTACAAAATTGAAACTATGGCATTATTTATTAATGGATAAAATCCCCAATCTATAGTCTCCTTAATTAGTGTAGGATTAAGTTATTATAGATAAAGTTTTAATAATTGGAACACATTGGTCGAATTCAGAACTTTGCATAATCTTGCTAAGGTGATACTACCATATAATGTAGGTTTACAATATTTTCTTTTTATTTTACATTGAAAAAGATTTATAAACTTTAGATTTTGCATAAAAAGTTTTTATAAATGTTTAACAATTTTACATTCTAATAAACATAAAAGGATGTAGCTTAACTAATATTTATTGCTGCTTTTAGAATGTATTATAAACAAAATTCTTAAGTCCAATTAATTTGGAGTCTGCATTCTATTTTATTTTTAATTAGGACTTTTACAGATTTACTAAAACATTCTCAACCAAAGTGATGGAGTTTTCAAAATATGAACAGCTGATTGCAAACTTGTAGAAGGAAAAATTAATTAATTAATTTTATGCATAGCACAAACATTATTAACTTACTCAATTTTTAAAATAGGATTTAAATAATCAATTCGCCACAGTGTCTACCTTTTCTTCTTATTTTAATCTTGGAATGGACCCTATTTCATTAATAATATCACATTTATAATTACTTGCTTATCTCATACACAGAATTGCATAATTACTATTATATATATATATATATATATATATATATATATATATATATATTGTAACCGTAACATCAGGCCGATTCGCTGCGGCACTATAAATTGTAAACGTTGATTGTGTGGTCCCAACTACATAATGTAAGTGTGCTAAGAATCTTAACTTCGATCACTGGTTAATTCCCTCTGCACATTATCAGCTATTAAGAGCTGTAACCAAAAGCATATCATGCTATCTATTTTATGCACCAAAGACCACAATCAACATCTGAAGCAACTTACCACAGATCAAACCAATGATCTAATATAGACTTTTATGTCTTAATTTGATCGCAGCCAGGGTATACCGCGAAGACATATCATAATAGTATGATAAAACACCTTAAAAAAATTATAAGTGCAATTTTATTATTTTCAAACCTTAATTGGCAAATTTTATTGTATGAGACCCGATGGCCGACCATGTACAAGATGGCGTAATTTGTAGAAATACATAAGATTATGAAATTTTAAATCATCTATATGATTTCTAATACAAATGCTAGTCCAGGTAAAGCTTTGCAATAAATAAATATAAATACTTGGGTTCTTTTTATTTTTATAGTTTACTACATTATTGAGACTCTTATTATACTGATAAAAGACAATTTAAAAACGTTAAGTAAATATATTTAATCATGTCATTATTTGGTAAATCTGTTTACAAGTTTAATAATTCATTTATAATTTTATACTAGAATCAACTACGCAAAGCCACAATGATGGAAAAGGTAAATGGGATTTTATTATACCTTACTTATCATAAACTACCAAAGACGAAAAGCATCCAAATGTTTTATCACAATATTACTAAACTCTTATATCATGTTGACGATAGTATGTACTTCAATGTATGCTCTATTCCAAGGTTTATGATTTCTGATTTTAAGAATGAATGAATGACTGAATGACACATAGCAACGGCACAGTAAGTTTAATTAAAATCAACTTTTATTTACAAAATGATTAATAATAAGTAATTAATTCCCAACGTAATAATTAAATAAATAAATAAACAAATAAGATAAATAACTTAAAATTCCATCAACTTTCTTCAAGAACATGTGATAGGTACAGTTTTAAAATCTAATCATACCTTATATTTCAAATTTTTATGTAGTGAATGTATTGAGAAAATTATAATAAATTCAATATCAATTCATGAGATATTCAACGTCATTTCCAGATTCAATAAATCCCTACCGTAAACTTATAATAATAAATAATATTATATCTGTAAGCTTTAGCTATAATGTAATCATTAAGCAAAATGGAAATTTAAACTTACATCCCGGTAAATAATAATTAACCAACAGTTAATTATTTTGAAGTAACTTGATTAGAATGTCCTGCTACCATTTGATGATTTAACTTATCAATTATACTGATAAATGAAAGAAGATGATTTAGCAGATCAACTAAAATCTTTTGCCCAACTTAGATCTATGAAGCAAACATATTCCTGTGGATGTATTCATCTACATGAAGGAATTAAATAATTTATACCATCATAATGCAATAAGTACAAATACACCATTCCGCGGATTAACCACCAGCGCAGGAATGAGTATAAAATACCAAAATTGGCAATTAAATAATCTGCAGATTAACCACCAGCACAGATTAATGCCCTTTAACATTATAAAATAACATTACCATTTACTTCACATTAAAGTGCCAAATCATCATCCTCAGTTATTCTGACTATTCAAAAAACACTAACACTTTAGCAAATATGGGTTCTTGCCTAATAAAATGCTAAGATAATCAGGATGACTAATGTACTAACTTCTCTTACTTAAACTAAAAATGTGTAATATAATATAAGTAATAGTATTATATAGGAATACAAATCTGGAAAGATTAACAAAATACCTCATAAAGATTTATACATCTCATGAATACATTTAGTACTTTTCAAGCTGTTTTGCGAGCGCTATTCTCTTGAATAAATATTTTATTCAACCCTTATTGATTTAAACTTAATAAATATACTTAGGAACTTCACATGCAAGTTCCGATAACGATAAATGTAAAGCAATGCATTATGCATCTAACATAAAATTTAACAGGTGTGTGTGTGTGATATAAATTAAATATAAAGCATTTTACAGTTCAATACATGAATTATAACAGGTGTGTGTGTCACAACTTGGATTGTATAACGTTTTATAACTCCAATATGATCCGTGGGATCCATGTACGTTATGTCGAACAATAAATCTATGAAGCAATAATTATAACTATAATTTAATTCCATACATGCAATTTTATCCATTGTATTGGTTATTATAATCAATATTTGATGAACAATTTTACGTGGCTCCTAAGACATAAAAAAAAAACTTCAAAATATGAAACGCAGAATTTAAATGAAAATGTTTTTCATTAAGTTATTAATCTCTACATTTCTCTATTAAAATGTTCCAATTTTATTACATCCATGCGAATATTTATCCATCCATGCTTAAATATATGAATATTAATTATAGCACTTAATTCAATCATTCCAAATTGACGATAAAATTAGAAATAGCTTTGATTAATTATTTGAAGATTATTTATTATCCAAATGTTAAATAAATTAATTAGCAAATATATTACTGGCATTTTAGAATTAAATATCAATCAATACTATATTTTTATTAGAATTAGAAACGGAAATATTTAAAATATGTCGATAACTTTAACGTTTTACTTTAATTTAGACTTCTTTTTATTTAAAAAGCAAATTTTCATATTCATAACTTCTGTAATTAAAATACTTTTAAATGTTTCCAATTGAAAAATAATAAATATTTCAAAACATACCAAATTCTTGCAATCAATTCTTTTAAACTAGGAAGCTCCGACATTTTAAAATGTAATATTGGAAAATTCTTACTATTGGCGATTCGATCCACTTGGCCAGCCGACTTGAACAGACTTTTTTAATTTAGCAAGGCATCTTCTAATTAAATACCACTATGTTATTTACATTTATAGCAAACTTTGTGGTAGTCCGATTACTTATTTTTTACTTTAAAATAAGCTTGGCAAATTTACACTACTTGCCTTTACCATTTTCTTTTCATTCTCCCTCCAAAATCAAACTATCAGACAATCGTCTCTTAAATTCGCGCTCTTTTCTTTTTACATTGAGATGCATACGTAATTACTGTATTTATTTTTAATAATTAATATTTAATTGAACAAATGGTTTTTTAATTCAATGGAAATAATAATTTAAGATCATTTTAAACAATTAAAACTAAAATATTATTTTTAATAATATTTTACCAAATTTTAATGTGTAGTCAAATTTTTAAAAAGTTAAACGTTTTGATATGAATTAGTATATGGGAAGAAGCAAACTTAAATTTATTAAAATAATATAAGAGAGTAATCTGTTCAAAATGCGACTCAAGCCAATCAAATCACCAAAAAAAGAAAGAGAAATTTTAATATCAGTTACATCAATAATAATTATATTTTATATCAAAATATATGGTTACTATATATATATATATATATATATATATATATATATATATATATATAATGAAACACATATACTGTTCCTCGTATAAATATTCAAAAGATCCCCCCATTTAAAAATGTCTAGCGTGATTCAGTCTAATTGGGAACGCAATAAAGGTGTGATTTGTTAAAAAAAATCATATTTTTAATTTTGTGATTGATGGATTTGAATAAAATGTTATGTCATCTTATTTTTTTTTTATCTGTCTCAATAAAAAAAAAAGAAATTAATTATCCAATCATTAAAAAGAAAAAAAAATACTTGGGTTAAACTGAGGCAGTATTCAAATTAGGCACGTTGTCGGAAGAAAATAACTTTTTTTTTTCTCTCATCTTACACAGAGAAGCAGAACATATTAAATTTTTTTAAAAAAAAAGTGTATTACTTAATTCTTTTGACATATTAAAATATAGCTTTAACAAAACGTGAAAATGGAAAAAGAAAGCTTTGCTAGAGGAATTATAATGACAATGGGGTAAATTAGCGGCTTCACTCTCTCCACACTGTGCCATGACTTTCCATAGATGAAATAACATGCCTTCTTTTGAGTAAACTAGACTGCAAAACTGGAAGGTAATTATGTTATAAGAATGTTTAGACATCTTTATCATAAATTATAAATTGACATCATGAAATAA
Source organism: Epiperipatus broadwayi (assembly GCA_028023455.1). NCBI lineage: Eukaryota > Metazoa > Onychophora > Udeonychophora > Euonychophora > Peripatidae > Epiperipatus > Epiperipatus broadwayi. The sequence continues at coordinate 9,097 of JAQFVV010015316.1, forward strand.
TTACATAAAATTTGTTTTATAAAATATTAAAACATCTTTATCATACGTTATAAAGTGAAGTTATGAAATAATTACGTAGAATTTATTTTGTAAAATGTTAGAACATGTTTATCATACGTTATAAAATGAAGTTATGAAATAGTTATACGCAAATTTATTTATAAAAATATTTTAACGTATTTACTATATGGATTAGAAATGCTTTAATTGCATATTACTTCTATCTGGATAATGTAACAGAGCTTATGTGTATAAATATACTTTTATATTTGACTAAATTAGAAATGCTTCAATTACCAAATGATATATGCTCCACAAGCCAAACAGAGCTTATGTGTATGAATATACTTTTATATTTGACTAAATTAGAAATGCTTCAATTACTAAATGATAAATGCTCCACAAGCCAAACAGAGTTTATGTGTATGAATATACTTTTATATTTGATTAAATTAGAAATGCTTTAATTATTAAATGATAAATGCTCCACAAGCCAAACAGAGCTTATGTATATGAATATACTTTTATATTTGACTAAATTATAAATGCTTCAATTATCAAATGATAAATGCTCTAGAAGCCAAACAGAGTTTATGTGTATGAATATACTTTTATATTTGACTAAATTAGAAATGCTTCAATTACTAAATGATAAATGCTCCACAAGCCAAACAGAGCTTATGTATATGAACATACTTTTATATTTGATTAAATTATAAATGCTTCAATTACCAAATGATAAATGCTCCACAAATACCAAAGAATTGCTGAGTTTAAATGTTTACCAATCAGTAATAATTCATAAAATAATGAAATGCTGTATAAATCATAAATGCTTGACTGCTTCCAAGCTTCTTCTCATAAAGGAATTCAAAATGAACTATTGTTGAATTAGAATATTTCCAAGCTTCTTCTCATAAAGGAATTCAAAAATGAACTATTGTTGAATTAGAATGTTTCCAAGCTTCTTCTCATAAATGAATTCAAAATGAACTATTGTTGAATTAGAATGTTTCCAAGCTTCTTCTCATAAATGAATTCAAAATGAACTATTGTTGAATTAGAATATTTCCAAGATTCTTCTCATAAAGGAATTCAAAAATGAACTATTGTTGAATTAGAATGTTTCCAAGCTTCTTCTCATAAATGAATTCAAAATGAACTATTGTTGAATTAGAATATTTCCAAGCTTCTTCTCATAAATGAATTCAAAATGAACTATTGTTGAATTAGAATATTTCCAAACTTCTTCTCATAAATGAATTCAAAATGAACTATTGTTGAATTAGAATATTTCCAAGCTTCTTCTCATAAATGAATTCAAAATGAACTATTGTTGAATTAGAATATTTCCAAGCTTCTTCTCATAAATGAATTCAAAATGAACTATTGTTGAATTAGAATATTTCCAAGCTTCTTCTCATAAAGGAATTCAAAAATGAACTATTGTTGAATTAGACTGTTTCCAAACGTCTTCTCATAAATGAACTTGTAAATGAACTATTGATAAAAAAAAAGAACTGCTTCTAGCTCTTTCATAAGTAAAATGAAAATGAATTATCATGTGGATGGAAATGAACTTCGTTAGAAATTACTAATTAATTGTTATTTAATAAATTTTTTTTGTTACTAAAAATTAAATTGGTTATCCAGTTGTCCAATTTTGTTTTGTTTTATTGCATCACTCACCAAATATAGCACTTGTTCATGAGAATCTCATGCTTTCTGAGCTACATCTGACATAACTAGACCTAGGCCAGTCAGGTTGTAGTGAGACGGAACCCTAATGGCACTTTTTGGGAAACCAAACATAGAAATGTTTAGATGTTTCCAGTCTCTATGATACTACATCCTCTGATGAGCAGGAAATATTGTTGTAGGAGGTATTAACATCTGCATTAGGAATGTCAATTGATAGTTCCTTCCTACAGCATGCTCATCAGAAAATTGTTACAACTGATGTAATAAAAGGGTTGTACGGGGGTCCGGTTACATTTGTTGCCTTACTGTGAGGCCTTATCTGGCATAGGCCGGTTAATTTGCCGCCCTACTGTGAGGTCCGATCTAGCTAGCCTACTCATAGGCATAAGTAGATCACGATTCTGTGATATGAACAGTGCATATGATGTAGTGATGTAATTTGTTCAGGAAGGATGGAAAAATAAAAGTTTAAAAGAAAAACAACACAAAAATGAATGGCATAAAGAATGAAACAGGCATTTCAAAGAAGATGGAGTAAAATCATGGTGTGGATGGAGAGAGAAGCTTATTAAAGTTGAAATAAAAAAATACCACTAAACTAGAATAAAATATTGATGAAAACCAGATCAAAAAAAATGATGAATACAGAAAGCATAGAGGATCCTCCTGAGAAAGAAGATAAACAAGAAGCTAAAGCAGATGAGGAATCAGAGAAAACAGGGGAGATGTCTACATTAGCCCAGTTATTGGAAATTATAAAAGCAGACCAAAAGAAAAGAGATAAGCAAAGAGAAGAAGATATCAAACAGAGAGAAGAAGATAACCAAAAAAGAGATAAGCAAAGAGAAGAAGATAACCAAAAAAGAGATAAGCAAAGAGAAGAAGATAACAAGCAAGCAATAGAAGCAAACCAAAGAATAGAAAAACAAATTATAGAAGCAGTGGAAAATCAAAATGAAAAGTTAAACCAGTTGATAAAGGAAATAATTCAGTCTAAAAAATTGGATGAGGAGGAAACTTTGGAATTCCCAACCAAAGATATTTTAAAGGAATCACAAATTGAATATCCTATTACTGATGAAGCAAAATTTGAGATTGTTAAAAAGGAAGAAATTGAAATTACAAAGAGTGATCTTGAAATTGTCAGTCTACCTTCAGGAAAACTTCTGATTGTGGAATGTACCTCTAAAATTGAAAATAAAGAAACAGTATATACAGAAGCTGAGAATGAAATTGTATCAAATACAGTAAAAGAGTTTCAAATGGATGAAAATGAATCTAATAAAGCAAAATTAAAATCTTCTGATCTTCAAGAAGATGAAAAACGTGAAAATGAACATAATCACTTAATTCTCATATAACTAAGGAACTATCCAATATAGAAGAAAATGTTTCAGAAAAATTATCTGATATATGCTATGAAATAGTAAAGGAGATAGAGAAAGAAACCATAAAATGGAAAGAAAAGTGTGTTAGTCCTCAGCCATATATAAAAATTATAAACAAAAGCTTAATAAACTCAAATCAAAAATCGAGTACAAAAAAAATATATATAAAGACAGTTATTAAAAATATAGTTGCTTACGCAGGAAAAGACACCAAAAAGGAATTTCAAAACTCAGGATTTATCAGTGTGAAAGAAATTAAACAACAAGAAACCTTTGCAAATACCAAAAAAATAATTACTACGGCAAAAGAACCATTTAAAAGGAAACTTTTATGTAAAAATGAAGTACCACCATGGAAGAGGAACAGGAAAAAATTCACAGATGGTGTTCATGGTCCATATCGGATGCGTATAATTAGAAGATCAAACAGTAACAAGGATCTCCGAAGAAAATACAGAAGTGAAGAAGCAAGGCACCACAGTAATGTTAAACATGATAAATTTTCAAAAAAGAGACAATCCAGAAGTATGTCACCTCATTATATAAAAGAGGACTATAGGAGAACTGATCATGATCCTCAGTCTCCCAAACCAGGTTGCAGTTATGATTCAGAATAAAATAGAGATAGCTGATGGGAAAAGTTTGTGAGTGTGGTGTAGTGATGCATGAACTTGTGTTTTTCATGTTGAGATGGTGGATGATTGAGCGGAGCTGCTTGGATGCATTGTGTTATGATGCTCCGAAGTATATGCTCAGCACTATCCAGACCTGGATGTTGTGCTCCAAGAGTAGTCCAGCAGTGTGTATATATAGGTCTCATGTATAGGCCTTGGTCTCATGGATAGGCCAAATGATAGCCCCTAAGACTCACTGAAGCTGAGCAGGGTTGGCTGAGTGCCAAATTGTTTTTTTTTCTCTGGCTCCTATTCTTGGTTGGATGATACTTCTAGGTACAAGAGAGGTAGTGCTTAAAAATGAGATATTTTCTCGCGACATCATGGGGCGGTACATGCTGGTAGTTTGTGCTTGGCCGTCTACTTATCCTGGCATTGGAGGCTATGGTTCATGTATTCACTTTTCCAGCTCATCTTACCCATTCATCAGCATATCTAAAACCAAGCAGTACTGAGAAATAATGTGTATAGTATATGGAATGAAATCGTACTTCCAGGCGATTTCATCCCAAAATTTGGTGAGGGGTAATGAAACAGATATACTGTTCCTCGTATAAATATTCAAAAGATCCCCCCCATTTAAAAATGTCTAGCGTGATTCAGTCTAATTGGGAACACAATAAAGGTGTGATTTGTTAAAAAAAATCATATTTTTAATTTTGTGATTGATGGATTTGAATAAAATGTTATGTCATCTTATTTTTTTTTTATCTGTCTCTATAAAAAAAAAAGAAATTAATTATCCAATCATTAAAAAGAAAAAAAAATACTTGGGTTAAACTGAAGCAGTATTCAAATTAGGCACAGCGTCGGAAGAAAAGAACTTTTTTTTTCTCTCGTCTTACACAGAGAAGCAGAACATATGAAATTTTTTTTTAAAAAAAAGTGTATTACTTAATTCTTTTGACATATTGAAATATAGCTTTAACAAAACGTGAAAATGGAAAAAAAAAGCTTTGCTAGAGGAATTATAATGACAATGGGGTAAATTAGCGGCTTCACTCTCTCCACGCTGTGCCATGACTTTCCATAGATGAAATAACCCGCCTTCTTTTGAGTAAACTAGACTGCAAAACTGGAAGGTAATTATGTTATAAGAATGTTTAGACATCTTTATCAAAAATTATAAATTGACATCATGAAATAATTACATAGAATTTGTTTTATAAAATATTAAAACATCTTTATCATACGTTATAAAGTGAAGTTATGAAATAATTACATAGAATTTATTTTGTAAAATGTTAGAACATGTTTATCATACGTTATAAAATGAAGTTATGAAATGGTTATACGCAAATTTATTTATAAAAATATTTTAACGTATTTACTATATGGATTAGAAATGCTTTAATTGCATATTACTTCTATCTGGGTAATGTAACAGAGCTTATGTGTATGAATATACTTTTATATTTGACTAAATTAGAAATGCTTCAATTACTAAATGATAAATGCTCCACAAGCCAAACAGAGCTTATGTGTATGAATATACTTTTATATTTGATTAAATTAGAAATGCTTCAATTACTAAATGATAAATGCTCCACAAGCCAAACAGAGCTTATGTGTATGAATATATTTTTATATTTGATTAAATTAGAAATGCTTTAATTACTAAATGATAAATGCTCCACAAGCCAAACAGAGCTTATTTATATGAATATACTTTTATATTTGGCTAAATTATAAATGCTTCAATTACCAAATGATAAATGCTCTAGAAGCCAAACAGAGTTTATGTGTATGAATATACTTTTATATTTGACTAAATTAGAAATGCTTCAATTACTAAATGATAAATGCTCCACAAGCCAAACAGAGCTTATGTATATGAACATACTTTTATATTTGATTAAATTATAAATGCTTCAATTACCAAATGATAAATGCTCCACAAACCAAGAATTGCTGAGTTTGAGTTTAAATGTTTACCAATCAGTAATAATTCATAAAATAATGAAATGCTGTATAAATCATAAATGCTTGACTGCTTCCAAGCTTCTTCTCATAAAGGAATTCAAAATGAACTATTGTTGAATTAGAATATTTCCAAGCTTCTTCTCATAAAGGAATTCAAAAATGAACTATTGTTGAATTAGAATGTTTCCAAGCTTCTTCTCATAAATGAATTCAAAATGAACTATTGTTGAATTAGAATATTTCCAAGCTTCTTCTCATAAATGAATTCAAAATGAACTATTGTTGAATTAGAATATTTACAAGAATCCTCTCATAAATGAATTCAAAATGAACTATTGCTGAATTAGAATGTTTCCAAGCTTCTTCTCATAAATGAATTCAAAATGAACTATTGTTGAAGTAGAATATTTCCAAACGTCCTCTCATAAATGAATTCAAAATGAACTATTGTTGAATTAGAATATTTCCAAGCTTCTTCTCATAAATGAATTCAAAATGAACTATTGTTGAATTAGAATATTTCCAAGCTTCTTCTCATAAATGAATTCAAAATGAACTATTGTTGAATTAGAATATTTCCAAGCTTCTTCTCATAAAGGAATTCAAAATGAACTATTGTTGAATTAGACTGTTTCCAAACGTCTTCTCATAAATGAACTTGTAAATGAACTATTGATTAAAAAAAAGGACTGCTTCTAGCTCTTTCATAAGTAAAATGAAAATAAATTATCATGTGGATGGAAATGAACTTCATTAGAAATTGCTAATTAATTGTTATTTAATAAATTTTTTTTGTTACTAAAAATTAAATTGGTTATCCAGTTGTCCAATTTTGTTTTGTTTTATTGCATCACTCACCAATTATAGCACTTCTTCATGAGAATCTCATGCTTTCTGAGCTACGTCTGACATAACTAGACCTAGGCCAGTCATGTTGTAGTGAGACAGAAATCTAATGGCGCTTTTTGGGAAACCAAACATAGAAATGTTTAGATGTTTCCAGTCTCTATGGTACTACATCCTCTGATGAGCAGGAAATATTGTTGTAGGAGGCATTAACATCTGCATTAGGAATGTCAATTGATAGCTCCTTCCTACAGCATGCTCATCAGAAAATTGTTACAACTGATGTAATAAAAGGGTTGTATGGGGTCCGGTTACAATATATATATATATATATTTAATGGTTTACAAACAATTACAAACAATCCTTAAATCCACAGAAGGATTGTTTGTAATTGCTTGTAAACCGTTAAAAATATTATTTCAATTATAATTACAATATTGTTTTTAATTAACGGATATATATATATATATATATATATATATGTATAGTATATATATATAATATCTAAAGAGCCTGCTACTAGCTCTAAACAAGCTTAATTTTTTTTTTTTATGATAAATGCTACAAGAGAAAATACATGAAGCTTTTATCTATAATGGTCCCCATCCCCAGACTGGTTTCGAGCTATGGCTCTCATCAGTGAGGAGCTAGGACATAAGATTCAAAATATTAACTCAAGCCAAGCATTTATCTAATTCATAAATATTAAGAAAAAGATCCAAATCTTCAGACACCTACATGTCTTCAAACTCAGCTCTTTAACCAAAGAAACTATATGAGCCTGAACTAAATTCAGAGATCCCATATATTAGTAGGCTTAGCAATTTAATATAGCCAAAGCCCTAATAGCAAAATTATAATAGTAAAAATCAGTCATATATCACATGACCTAATGCAAGCTATATAGGTCATGTGATATATGACTGATTTTTACTATTATAATTTTGCTATTAGGGCTTTGGCTATATTAAATTGCTAAGCCTACTAATATATGGGATCTCTGAATTTAGTTCAGGCTCATATAGTTTCTTTGGTTAAAGAGCTGAGTTTGAAGACATGTAGGTGTCTGAAGATTTGGATCTTTTTTCTTAATATTTAAGAATTAGATAAATGCTTGGCTTGAGTTAATATTTTGAATCTTATGTCCTAGCTCCTCACTGATGAGAGCCATAGCTCGAAACTGGTCTGGGGATGGGGACCATCATAGATAAAAGCTTCATGTATTTTCTCTTGTAGCATTTATCATAAAAAAAAAAAAAATAAGCTTGTTTAGAGCTAAGTAGCAGGCTCTTTTAGATATAACATATTGGTAATGCAAGCTATATAGGTCATGTGATATATGACTGATTTTTAATATATATATATATATATATATATATATATATATATATATATATATATATATATATATATATATATATA
>JAQFVV010015317.1:0-17048 GCA_028023455.1 Epiperipatus broadwayi
AAAAATATATTCAATTTTTTTATATACATTTTTAAGAAGAGTAATTAAGGCTACGGCCGAACATGAGTACGGTGGGGTAAAAGCTTAGCGTGCTGGGTTTTCTGGATCTTACCCCGAAGAGTCCATGCGGCAGTGACCGGAGAACATCTACCGGAGATCTATCAACTTTTCGCAAGGGAATCGATCCGACTCGGAATGAACTGAAGCGTGATGAACTGTCTCGTACGTTTTGCTGCGGATTTCATGTGTTTTTCTTTTTATTTTGATATCCCCGGGGATCACATCGGACAAAAAGTGCAGGTAATATGAACTTAAGATATTTTATTTTCCAAAAATTACCACGTTTTTTCTGAAACCCTCAAGGAGAACGATTGAAGGCAAGAAACTTATATATATTTTTTTGATAAGGCCATTCAAATACAGCTGATTAGATTTTTATCTGTGTATACGTTCGTTTTCTTGTTCTGTTGTAAATCCACACAAATACATATGTAGGTTTTATTGGGTTATGTAAACGTTAAAAGGGTATGGGAAATATGTTTTTCTTAAAATTAAAAAAAAAAAAAATAATATTATAATAAAAGGTGTTTTATTTTAAGGCTTATATTACATGTGTATGTTTTATTATTTGACTCATAGAATATAGTTCATGAATTTAAACAATTGATCCGAGTTTTCGCTGTTGGTTGAATAGAGTTTTCCCCCGTACATTTTCCTACGGTTTGTTGGCCACCCGCCCTGAGTACTGAGCTAGTGGAGAGGCCCTATTACTATCGTATTTTCTCTTCCAACATAATACTTATGTAAAAAGTAAGTTTGGCGCTTGGAGTCAATGATTGACGTCCATAAATATGCTGTGAGAGAAATACGAAATTTCTTATCACTATTTCTTTTTGCTTAAAAAGAAAAAGGGGAAATATAGATATTTTTTTTTATGATAAGAACTAATAAGTATACGGTAAACGAGTACACCCGTTACAATGTGCTGTTGTATTTTCATGCTACATTGAATACATAAATGTATCAGATGGATTGATGCCGGTTTGACTGCGAACTTTTGGCCTAAGGTTAAATAAGGGAAATAATATTTTCTTTTCAAATGCAGATCTATGTAGTCTATTCATACTCAACCCTCTAAATAAAATATTAAACTCATTGCAATCTATTTAAATGTAAAATTAAAAGTTAATATAAAAATCTAAAATGTTAAATTTATTCCTCAAAATTTAAAATGATTCAAAATTTATGTGTAAATAAATATTTGTCTGTTATTTACTGGCAGTGGCTTTTATTTTTTTATATATATATTTAAGGTGCACTTAAACAAGTTATTTATTATCTCTGCATCTCCATGAGCTAGTGACAATGGGCTAATGACCGGAATCAAAATAAAAAGAGAAAAAAATTTTTTTGACTTACGTATCTGTCTACTATATAAATTTTCTAGGTTCAAATGCTTAGATGGTGCCCTGTAGTGTAGATATGGTAAGTCTCCTTTCTCCAGATTGTTATAATATATATATATATATTGTAATGAGCACAGACGTTCGTTACATTGTTGTTTTTTTTTATTTATTAAACATGAAAGTAAATTAAAAAGTTCGCATTTAAAAATTTTCTTTTAGAATTAAAGATTGAAATTAAATATCATCTTAAACTCGTATATATTAAATCACACAGATAATGAAATATTATTAAAATAAAACTTTATTAAAGAAAAAGTATTTTAAAACTAAATTTTAAAAAGATTTGGAGATGAAATTATATCTTTAAATTTATCTTTAAATATATTTTTGATTTGGAAAACAGGTTAATTAATCAGAAATGGAAATGATTGTTAATTAGTTAAATGTAAACCAGCCTTCGGCATTTAAATGTAAAAACACTGGTCAGATAGGAAAACAATAGAAACTGTTAGCAAATAAGAAGAAATCCCTATGGAATCGGACCGCAGCGAAAGGACCATCGCATCGGTGACGTAATGTAAATTCAATCCTTCACATTGATATAAAAAGGACAAGTTTGGAAATTATTAATTAGTGAGTGACTGGAAATTGATTATTACGATGTGACTATATGTAGTAGTACGGAGTTGGAGGAATTGACAGACGCACAGTCAATTCTTTCAGCTGTTAAAGAAAGGAGAAATGAACTATCGTTTCCTACATTGAGGACCAACTAAATTAAAAAAACCTCCGAATGAATAAATAAAACAACGGCTAAATGGATACCAATTTTAGGACGGCGTGGGAATTTACGTTCATGGCAAGCAACGGATAAAATTGGACGTTTTAAAAATCGTAACAACTTATATATTCACTTGAAACAATAAGAACTCTAAATTTTAAAACTTTTTAGTAAATAATGCAATAGAATCCTATCTGACCAAACTAAATTCTTCATTAATAATGTTATTTGATGTATTTTTTTTCTTATTTATGTAAAATCATTTCCATTTATTTATTTTTTTTATTCTTTAAGTTTTTATCATGATTTTTTTTTTGTTGTTTTTTTCGTTAAATTAATTATATAAATGTTAAACTTAAGTCGGGCGTGAATGGCTGTATAGATTGGTAAAGTTATATTAGGGGAGGGTAATCTTAGGTTATTTGTGTCATTGTTAGATTGGGTCAATGGATTGGATATATTGATGTAGTTAGTAGATGTAATCGGAGATTCGCTACTGGCAGAATCGCTTCATACGCTGCACCCTCCTGTTTTGCCTATGGAAGGAATTATAAGACGCAGAGTGCAGTTCCTTTCTATGGAGTTTTTTTTTTATTGTTCTTCTCGTTGGATAGAAGTAATATTCCTATCTACTGAGAGTCAATATCTTCTCTTAATCTTTTTGGTGCTGCCGTATTCCATATTACATTGAATACATCGATGTATCAGATGGATTGATGCCAGTTTGACTGCGAATTTTAGCCTAAGGTTAAATAGGGATAGAATATTTTATTTTCAAATGCAAATCTATGTGGTCTATTCATACTTGACCCTAAATAAAAATGCATTAAATTTAAGTTGTTTATAGATGCTTGCATGGATTGGTTATCGGTTAAGTATGTTTTGGGTTTTCATAGTTGATCAAAATATATAGACATTCGATAAATAATGATACCTTACGGTGAGTATCTAAAATGTATTTATGCGGATGTCTTTTAAGTTATTGGTGACAATGCAAGTATCTTATGATGAATACTATTGGGTTACGTACAAATTTCCCTCCGCAATTGTCAGTAATCAATAATTTTGTATTTTGATCGTTTATGTTTACTTTGAAATGTTTTTGACCGTGAAATCTATGTAACCAATCTAATATTCAACATGATAAACAAGCTTTCCTAAATTTATCTGTGCGAACCTAATTAAAATGTAAAAATACCATATAATAGTAATTAAATGTAAATTAAAGTCAAAAATCTAAGGTAATGTTAAAAATAATGTTAAATATTAAAATGTAAAAGTAATACTAAAATAGTTTTAAATCTTATATATATGTGCATAAATAAATGTTTGTATGTTAATTACTGGCAGTGGCTTATTTTATTTATTTTTTAATGTTGAAATCTAATTAGATGAGATATGATATTAAATCTCTGCTGCTCCCTGAGCTGGTGACATGGGCTAACGGCCGGAACCAAAATTTTTAAAAAATTTTTTTTGACTTACGTATCTGCCTACTTTATAAATTTTTCTAGGTTCAAATGCCTAGATGGCGCCCCGTAGTGTAGATAAGGTTAAGTGCATTCTCCGGATCGTTACAATATATATATATATATAAGTTTTTATTATTACTATTATTAATAAAATGGACCACAAGTGTTTTCTTGGTAATAAATAGGAGAATGAATAAAAGGGTATATATAAAGCTTTCTGTACTTTAATAATAACAAATCTCTAAGTTTTTAGCTCAGACAAAATGCTACATTATAGTAATCTGGCTTTAGTTTGAGCAATTAATGATTACTAAATGCAATCAAAATCTCTATTCTTAATGTTTAAAGCCACATACTCTATATTTCTTTCAACTTTGAGTTCTAAACCCCATTGATAAACACAAAAAGCAAAAACTCACCTGAGAATGGTGTTTTAAATATTAAGTATATTTTTTTTATACATCTGCTAATTTTTAATTACCCAAGACTACACTAGATAGTAGCATAGAATGTTATAGTATTGGGTCTTTAGCAACAAGGAAATATACACGTAAATGGAAAAATATGGGTGATTTAGTCTGCAAGTTGTGTAAGGAAGGCATAGAAAATATTAGGCATATGTTACTTCAATGTAAATGCTTGGAAGCAGAAAGGGTACAAATAATGAAGTTATGGAAGATTAAATATGAACAAAGTGATTATACAGAAAGTGATTTATTGGTTTTTATGCTAGGTTTGGGAAAAGATAAAGGGGATTTTGATGTGAAGGTCATGGAGTTGACAAAGATTATGTTGTGGAAATGGGATGGAGCAGATTATGAAAAAACTTAGGGTGGAGCAATGGAAAAGGAAGGTAAAGTGGTTAACAGGTTTCTCTGAGCATAGCTGCTGAGAGATTCCTGACTCCATTTAAGAAGTCATAGTGCATCACAGCACATGTTCTATAAATGAGAGATTGAAAAAATTGTGTGAGAAAAATAATGTTGTGTTTGTGGATGTATGGGATTGGTTTATTGGAAAGAGGGAGTTAGATAGTAAAGATGGATTGCACTTAGGAAAACAAGGAAGTAAAATTTTAGGGAGTCTGATATTTAAAGAATATAATTTGGGAAACTTTTAAAGGAGGGGGGGTGGGCTTTTAAATTTTAATATTATCAAAAGGAAGAAGAATGGATGGGATATAAGAAATACGCAAAAGATTGTTGATTTAGATAGAAGTGTAGATGTGGAGAGAGAATGGTTCTGTAAGATTAATGGTAAGAAAGTTTGTTATAAATGTAAAGGAGAAGAAAGAATCAAAACTCTTTATGAAAGATTAGTTAGGAAAGAAAAAATTGTTAAAATTGGGTTTTTGAACATGCAAGGTGGTAGGAGACCAGAAAAGTGACTGGAATTAAATAAATCAATTGAAAATGAAAAGCTTGAAGTATTAACAGTAGTGAAACCTCATCTAAGAGAAGAACCTATTTTGGAAGAGGTGGTATGGCAGGGTATAAATAGAAAAGAAAAAGAAAAAAGGGGTAGTGGTATAGGTGTTATATCAAAAAAATATTTAAATATTGTTAAATTTCAAAAGCATTGTGGTTTGAAATAAGGTTGGGTAGACAAGAATGAATGGTAGCTGTAGTGTATATAACCACTTAGATAGTCAAACATTAATAGAGTGGAACAGTAGAATATATGAATGCATAGTTAAGGATATACAGAGTTTTAAAGAAAAGGGGAAGAGAATAATGGTATAGGGGATATGAATGGGCATATTGAAGAAATTGATGATGTAGATAATAAGAATGTTCAGTTTTTGAAGGAATTTTGTCAAAGAGTAAATTTGAGCATTGGGAATTTATCAAATATTTATGAGGGACAATACACATGGTCTAGGAATAATACATTTCACACAATAGACTATGTATTGGTAGAGAAAGAGGGAATGAATAAAATATGGAAAATTAAGGTGTTTGATAATGAAGAGAGAGTATGTAATAGTGATTATAACTCTATTGTAATAAAAATAGTTAGTAATGTGATGGAGGATAGATATAAAAGTAGAAACAATAGTAAAAGATTCCAATCTTTAGAATTGAGAAGTTTCTTGTAAAAAATTTACATTGGAAAATGACAAGTTTTGGAACTGCAAAGTGTTATTATCTGTCACCCAGATTTTTGATAGCAAATAGCAAATTTAATAATTCTAATAGACACTTAAGATTTGTGTGAACTCAAGACAAGTGATATATAGAAAAACAAAAGCTGAATATTTTTAAAATAATAATAATACTTACATTTATTAATGATTAAATATAAAAATAAATAATATTTACAAGTTTTTAAAATTATATTTACATTAAATATTCGGAACTATTTGCCAATAGAAGTGAAACCATTTTCCAATAGAAGTGCTGTTAGAATTTGTTTACATTAGTTGGCACATAAGTGCATGCAGATCTTTTCCTGACAATAATTTTAAGGTTTAAAATATAAATCTTTAGGTAGGTAATATAAAATATCCCCACAAACTTAGTTTAACTGGTATCCTAAATTAGCTCATAATTAACTAATAATTTGAAATAAATAATGTCAAAACTTTAGCTTATACTAAGCTGAGCTAACATTTAATTTAATACACATCTCTATCAAAAAAATTTTGGTTATAGTCTTGAAATGCAAATTAAAAACTATAAGGCTAAATTAAAATCAAATGAGCTTAAATAAATCACAAACATATTACAAAACTAATAATTATGGAGTCTACACAAATAAATTAACATTGCATTTCACACTAACTGGGTTTGAATAAGAAGCTGGTGGAATATCACTAATTATAACATTTAGATAATTTGACTAAAATTTCATAATAGTGTTTGAAGCTTCTACATAAATTTTTAAATTAAAAGTGGGTTATTTACCAAAAGTCATACACATAATCATACCAAGTTACTGTCCACATAATAATATTTTAAATATCAAATGACTTATAAATCCATCAGTGAGGTGATTCAGATGGGTATCCAACCATCATAAGATTATGTGTATGACTTTTGGTAAATAACCCACTTTTAATTTTAAAATTTATGTGAGAAGCTTCAAACACTATTATGAAATTTTAGTCAAATTATCCTAAATGTTATAATTAGTGATATTCCACCAGCTTCTTATTCCAAACCCAGTTAGTGTGAAATGCAATGTTAATTTATTTGTGTAGACTCCATAATTATTAGTTTTGTAATATGTTTGTGATTTATTTAAGCTCATTTGATTTTAATTTAGCAACATAGTTTTTAATTTGCATTTTCAAGACTATAAGCAAAATTTTTTTTGATAGAGATGTGTATTAAATTAAATGTTAGCTCAGCTTAGTATAAGCTAAAGTTTTGACATTATTTATTTCAAATTATTAGTTAATTATGAGCTAATTTAGGATATTAGTTAAACTAAGTTTGTGGGGATATTTTATATTACCTACCTAAAGATTTATATTTTAAACCTTAAAATTATTGTCAGGAAAAGATCTGCATGCACTTTATGTGCCAACTAATGTAAACAAATTCTAACAGCACTTCTATTGGAAAATGGTTCACTTCTATTTAATAAATAGTTCCGAATATTTAATGTAAATATAATTTTAAAAACTTGTAAATATTATTTATTTTTATATTTAATCATTAATAAATGTAAGTATTATTATTATTTTAAAAATATTCAGCTTTTGTTTTTCTATATCACTTGTCTTGAGTTCACACAAATCTTAAGTGTCTATTAGAATTATTAAATTTGCTATTTGCTATCAAAAATCTGGGTGACAGATAATAACACTTTGCAGTTCCAAAACTTGTCATTTTCAATGTAATTTTTTACAAGAAACTTCTCAATTCTAAAGATTGGAGATCTTTTGCTATTGTTTCTAACAAACATATCTATCCTCCATCACATTACTAACTATTTTTATTACAATAGAATTATAATCACTGTCCATACTCTCTCTTCATTATCAAACACCTTAATTTTCCATATTTTATTCATTCCCTCTTTCTCTACCAATACATAGTCTATTGTGTGAAATGTAATATTCCTAGACCATGTGTATTGTCCCTCATAAATATTTGATAAATTCCCCAATGCTCAAATTTGCTCTTTGACAAAGGTTCCTTCAAAAACTGAACATTCTTATTATCTACATCATCAATTTCTTCAATATGCCCATTCATATCCCCTATACCATTATTCTCTTCCCCTTTTCTTTAAAACTCTGTATATCCTTAACTATGCATTCATATATTCTACTGTTCCACTCTATTAATGTTTGACTATCTAAGTGGTTATATACACTACAGCTACCATTCATTCTTGTCACCCAACCTTATTTCAAACCACAATGCTTTTGAAATTTAACAATATTTAAATATTTTTTTGATATAACACCTATACCACTACCCTTTTTTTCTTTTTCTTTTCTATTTATACCCTGTATACCACCTCTTCCAAAATAGGTTCTTCTCTTAGATGAGGTTTCACTACTGTTAATACTTCAAGCTTTTCATTTCAATTGATTTATTTAATTTCAGTCACTTTTCTGGTCTCCTACCACCTTGCATGTTCAAAAACCCAATTTTAACAATTTTTTCTTTCCTAACTAATCTTTCATAAAGGGTTTTGATTCTTTCTTCTCCTTTACATTTATAACAAACTTTCTTACCATTAATCTTACGAAACCATTCTCTCTCCACATCTACACTTCTATCTAATTCAACAATCTTTTGCGTATTTCATATATCCATCCATTCTTCTTCCTTTTGATAATATTAAAATTTAAAAGCCCACCCCTCCTTTAAAAGTTTCCCAAATTATATTCTTTAAATATCAGACTCCCTAAAATTTTACTTCCTTGTTTTCCTAAGTGCAATCCATCTTTACTATCTAACTTCCTCTTTCCAATAAACCAATCATACATCCACAAACACAACATTATTTTTCTCACACAATTTTTTCAATCTCTCATTTATAGAACATGTGCTGTGATGCACTATGACTTCTTAAATGGAGTCAGGAATCTCTCCCCATTTATGCTCAGAGAAACCTGTTAACCACTTTACCTTCCTTTTCCATTTTTATACCTAAGTTTTTTCATAATCTGCTCCATCCCATTTCCACAACATAATCTTTGTCAACTCCATGACCTTCACATCAAATCCCCTTTATCTTTTCCCAAACCTAGCATAAAAACCAATAAATCACTTTCTGTATAATCACTTTGTTCATATTTAATCTTCCATAATTTCATTATTTGTACCCTTTCTGCCTCCAAGCATTTACATTGTAGTAACATATGCCTAATATTCTCTATGCCTTTCTTATACAACTTGCAGACTAAATCACCCATATTTTTCCATTTTACGTGTATATGTTTTTTTTTAACCTAATTGCTAAAGACCCAAAATATAACATTCTATGCTACTATCTAGTGTAGTCTTGGGTAATTAAAAATTAGCAGATGTATAAAAAAAATATACTTAATATTTAAAACACCATTCTCAGGTGAGTTTTTAGCTTTTTGTGTTTATCAATGGGGGTTTAGAACTCAAAGTTGAAAGAAATATAGAGTATGTGGCTTTAAACATTAAGAATAGAGATTTTGATTGCATTTAGTAATCATTAATTGCTCAAACTAAAGCCAGATTATTATAATATGGCATTTTGTCTGAGCTAAAAACTTAGAGATTTATTCTTATTATTAAAGTACAGAAAACTTTATATATACCCTTTTATTCATTCTCCTATTTATTACCAAAGAAAAAACTTATGATTCATTTTATTAATAATAGTAATAATAAAAACTTATATATATATATATATTGTAGCGATCCGGGAGAATGCGACTTAACCTAACGCTGTACACTACAGGGCGCCATGTAGGCATTTGAACCTAGAAACATTTATAAAAAGTAGGCAGATTCGTAAAGTCAAAAAAAAATTTTTTATTAATTTTGGTTCCGGCTCGTTAGCCCATGTCACTAGCTCAGTGGAGCAGCGAGATTAATAATATCATATCTCATCTAATTAGATTTCAACATTAAAAAAATAAATAAAATAAGCCACTGCTAGTAATTAACATACAAACATTTATTTATGCACATATATATAAGATTTAAAACTATTTTAGTATTAGTTTTACATTTTAATATTTAACATTATTTTTAACATTACCTTAGATTTTTGACTTTAATTTACATTTAATTACTATTATATTGTATTTTTACATTTTTAATTAGGTTCGCACAGATAAATTTATGAAAGCTTGTTTATCATGTTGAATTATTAGATTTGGTTACATAAGATTTACACGGTTAAAAACATTTTCAAAGTAAACATAAGCGATCAAAATACAAAATTATTGATTACTGACAATTGCGGAGGGAGGTTTATATGTAACCCAATAGTATTCATCATAAGATACTTGCATTGTCACCAATAACTAAAAGACATCCGCATAAATACATTTTAGATACTCACCGTAAGGTATCATTATTTATCGAATGTCTATATATTTTGATCAACTATGAAAACCCAAAACATACTTAACCGATAACCAATCCACTTTTAAGCATCTATAAACAACTTAAATTTAATGCATTTTTATTTGGGGTCAAGTATGAATAGACCACATAGATTTGCTTTTGAAAATCAAACATTCTATCCCTATTTAACCTTAGGTTAAAATTATGCAGTCAAACTGGCATCAATTCATCTGATACATCGATGTATTCAATGTAATATGAAATACGGCAGCACCAAAAAGATTAAGAGAAGATATTGCCTCTCAGTAGATAGGAATATTACTTCTGTCTGCAACGAGAAGAGCAATAAAAAAAAAACTCCATAGAAAGGAACTGCGCTCTCCAACTTATAATTCCTTCCATAGGCAAAACTGGAGTGTGCGGCGTATGAGGCGATTCTGCCAGTAGCTTGAATCTCCGATTACATCTACTAACTCCACCAATATATCCAATCCATTTGACCCAATTTAACCATGACACAAATAACCTAAGATTACCCTCCCTAATATAACTTTACCAATCTATACAGCCATTCACGCTTGACTTAAGTTTAACATTTATATATTTTAATTTATCGGAGGAAACAACAAAAAGAAATCATGATATAAACTTAAAGAATAAAAAAATTAAATAAATGGAAAAGAATGATTTTACACAAATAAAAAAAAAAATACATCAAATAACATTATTAATGAAGAATCTACTTTGGTCAGATAGGAATCTAATGCAATTATTTTAACTAAAAAGTTTTAAAATTTAAAGTTCTTATTGTTTCAATTGAATATATATAAGTTCTTACGGTTTTAAAACAATTCACTTTATCTGTTGTTTAAGCTTTGAACGGGAATTCCCACGCCGTCCTAAGATTGGTATCCATTTAGCCGTTGTTTTTATTTATTTATTGGAAGGTTTTTTAATTTAGTTGGTCCTCAATGTAGGAAACGATAGTTCATTTCTCCTTTCTTTAACAGCTGAAAGAATTGACTCTCGCGTCTGTCAATTCCCTTCCCTCCAACTCCGTACTACTACCTATAGTCACATCGTAATAATCAATTTCCAGTCACTCACTAACTAATAATTTCCAAACTTGTCCTTTTTATATCACTTTGAAGGATTGACTTTACATTACGTCATCGATGTGATGGTCCTTTTCGCTGAGGTCCGATTTCCCATATGGATTTCTTCTTCATTGGCTAACTGTTTCTATTGTTTTCCTATCTGACCGGTGTTTTTACATTTAAATGCCCAAGGCTGGTTCCACATTTAACTAATTAACAATCATTTCCATTTTCTGATTAATTAACCTGTTTTCCAAATCAAAGATATATTTAAAGATAAATTTAAAGATATAATTTTATCTCCAAATCTTTTTAAAATTTAGTTTTAAAATACCTTTTCTTTTTTAATACAGTTTTATTTTAATAATATTTCATTACCTGTGTGATTTAATATATCACGAGTTTAAGATGATATTTAATTTCAATTTTTTAATTCTTAAAAGAAAATTTTTAAATGCGAACTTTTAATTTACTTTCATCTTTAATCTTTAAAAAAAAACCGCTAATGTTACTATTGGCTGTGATCAGATTAAAATATATATATATATATTGGCCACTCACAATCTGAGAGACAAGGAGGCTTACCATATCTACACTACAGGGCACCATCCTAGCATTTGAACCTATAAAATTTAAATTGTACTCAGATACGTAAGTCATAAAAATTTTTATATTTTTAATTTGATTCCGGTCATTAGCCCATTGTCACTAGCTCATCGAGATGCAGTTATTTAATAAATAACTTGTTTAAGTGCACCTTAAATATATTTATTATAAAATATAAAACACTATCGGTAACATAACAGACAAATATTAATTTACACATAAATTTGGAATCGATTTTAAATTTTGAAGGATAAATTAAACATTTTAGCTTTTTACTATCAACTTTCAATATTTACATTTAAATAGCTTGCAATGATTTTTAAATAATTTTGTTTAAGAAGGTTGAGTATGAATAGACTACATAGATCTGCATTTGAAAAGAAAATATTCTTCCCTTATTTAACCTTAGGCCAAAAGTTCGCAAGTCAAACCGGCATCAATCCATCTGATACTTTTATGTATTCAATCTAGCATGAGAAAATACAACAGCACATTTCAATTTCCAGTCACTCACTAATCAATAATTTCCAAACTTGTCCTTTTTATATTAATGTGAAGGATTGAATTTACATTACATCACCGATGCGATGGTCCTTTCACTAGAGGTCCGATTCCATAGGGATTTCTTCTTATTTGCTAACAGTTTCTATTGTTTTCCTATCTGACTGATGTTTTTACATTTAAATGCCCAAGGCTGGTTTACATTTAACTAATTAACAATCATTTCCATTTCTGATTAATTACCCTGTTTTCCAAATCAAAAATATATTTAAAGATAAATTTAAAGATATAATTTTATCTCCAAATCTTTTTAAAATTTAGTTTTAAAATACTTTTTCTTTAATAAAGTTTTATTTTAATAATTTTTCATTATCTGTGCGATTTAACATGTACGAGTTTAAGATGATATTTAATTTCAATTTTTAATTCTTAAAGAAAATTTTTAAATGCGAACTTCTTATTTTAACTTGTTTAATAATATAAAAAACAACAACAATGTAACGAATGTCTGTGCTCGTTACATATCAGTAAAGTTGCTTAAAAAAAATGATCAAAAAAAAAATATTTTACTCAGGGTTAGTAATTACGGTACACGATTAACAAAATTTACAAACATTCGGTTAGTATAAAGACTAAATACAAAAAGAAAATGTTGACTATCGCTTACCTAAGGACCATTTACGTTTACACCTCCTCCCCCCGAGAATTCTATTTTATTTTATACATTTTATTTTTACTCACGGCATGACAAGCAAATTATTTAAATTATTTAGGAAGGTTGCATTGAGATAAATATGTTTTAAGATAATGGATTTATACGTGTATATTTGCAGCACAATTATAAATACCACTACTTATTTATGACTGATTAAAATGCTTAAATAGGATTACGCTGAAGTAAATTCCCAACGGTACTCATCGTAAGGTACCACATTTCGATCATAAACTTATGTGGCTGTGCGCACCTATACACCTAAAAGCATAATATATATCAACAAAAAAAACATATCAATCGCAACCTTTTGACTTTTTTTTTTTTTCGAAATACAGTTTAAAATTATTTATACTTTCTAGTGTTTAAATATATGTGCTATTTTTTTTTTTTTTTTACTGGCAGAGCTTTTATAAGATCTAAAGTATACTACTTTATGTAAACAGATAAAAATATTTCATTTTGATAATAAAATTTGCTCAGGGTATATGTGGTTTTTTAAAGATCGGCCCAAATTGGGAAAGCCAGTTGTAACGATCCGGAGAAGGCGACTTAACGTAATCTGCACTACGGGGCGCCATCTAGGCATTTGAACCTAGAAAAATTTATAAAGTAGGCAGATACGTCAGTCAAAAAAAAAAATTTTTTTTATTTTGATTCCGATCGTTAGCCCATGTCACTAGCTCAGTGGAATAGCAGAGATTAAATAATATAATATCTTATCTACTTATATTTCAACATTAAAAAATAAATAAAATAAGCCACTGCTAGTAATTAGCATACAAACATTTATTTATGCACATATATATAAGATTTAAAAATTATTTTAGTATTAGTTTACATTTCAAAATTTAACACTATTTTTAACTTTACCTTAGATTTTAATTTACATTTTAATTTCTATTATATTATCAGTTTACATTTTAATTTCTATTATATTATCAGTTTACATTTTAATTAAGTTCGCACAGATGGGATTATGAAAGCTTGTTTTAATATGTTGCTACAGATCGGTTACATAGATTACATGGTTAAACACATTTCAAAGTAAACATAAACGATCAAAATACAAAATTATTGATTACTGACAATTGCGGAGGGAAATTTATATGTAACCCAATAGTATTCACCATAAGATACTTGCATTGTCACCAATAACTTAAAAGACATCCGAATAAATACATTTTTGATACTCACCGTAAGGTATCATTATTTATCGAATGTCTATATATTTTGATCAAATATGAAAACCCAAAACATACTTAACCGATAACCAATCCATGCAAGCGTCTATAAACAACTTAAATTTAATGCATTTTTATTTAGGGTCAAGTATGAATAGACCACATAGATTTGCATTTGAAAATAAAATATTCTATCCCTATTTAACCTTAGGCTAAAATTCGTAGTCAAACTGGCATCAATTCATCTGATATATCGATGTATTCAATGTAATAAAATACGGCAGCACAAAAGGTTAAGAGAAGAACTTGCCTCTTATGAGATAGGAATATTACATCTATCTGCAAAGAAGAGCAATAAAACAAAAAACTCCATAGAAAGGAACTGCGGTATCCAACTTATAATTCCTTCCATAGGCAAACGGAAGTGTGCGGCGTATGAAGCGATTCTGCCCGTAGCGAATCAATATTACATCTACTAATCACACCAATATATCCAATCCATTGACCCAATTTAACCACGAAACAAATAACCTAAGATTACCCTCCCCTAATATAACTTTACAAATCTATACAGCCATTCATGCCCAACTTAAGTTTAACATTTATATAATTAATTTAACGAAAACAAAAATCATGATAAAACTTAAAGAACAAAAATAAATAAATAAATGGAAATGATTTTAAATAAATAAATAACAAATACATCAAATAACATTATTAATGAAGAATTTAGTTTGGTCAGATAGGATTCTATTGCATTATTTACTAAAAAGTTTTAAAATTTAGAGTTCTTATTGTTCCAAGTGAATATAAAGTTCTTACGATTTTTAAAACATCCAACTTTATCCGTTGCTTGCCATGAACGTGAATTCCCACGCCGTCCTAAAGATTTGATATTCTGTTGGCCAATTTATTTATCCATCCGGAGGTTTTTGTTTAATTGGTCCTCAATGTAGGAAACGATAGTTCATTTCTTCTTTCTCTAACAGCTGAAAGAATTGACAGTGCGTCTGTCAATTTCTCCAACTCCGTACTATTACATATAGTCACATCGTAATAATCAATTTCCAGTCACTCACTAATCAATAATTTCCAAACTTGTCCTTTTTATATTAATGTGAAGGATTGAATTTACATTACGTCACCGATGCGATGGTCCTTTCGCTGCGGTCCGATTCCATAGGGATTTCTTATTTGCTAACAGTTTCTATTGTTTTCCTATCTGACTGATGTTTTTACATTTAAATGCCCAAGGCTGGTTTACATTTAACTAATTAACAATCATTTCCATTTCTGATTAATTACCCTGTTTTCCAAATCAAAAATATATTTAAAGATAAATTTAAAGATATAATTTTATCTCCAAATCTTTTTAAAATTTAGTTTTAAAATACTTTTTCTTTAATAAAGTTTTATTTTAATAATTTTTCATTATTTGTGCGATTTAACATGTACGAGTTTAAGATGATATTTAATTTCAATTTTTAATTCTTAAAGAAAATTTTTAAATGCGAACTTCTTATTTTAACTTGTTTAATAATATAAAAAAAAAAAACAATGTAACGAACGTCTGTGCTCGTTACAATATATAATCTGTAAAGAATTTCTTTATTTACCTTTATCTGTTGTATGTAAGTATATTAAGTCTCCGACTAGAAGAATTGTGTGGTGAAAGGTGAGCATCATGAAGAGACAGTTTGTTATTGTTTTCCACTCTTTTTGCACAATCTATTCTAGATTATCAATTTTAGAGTGTTATCCTAAAAGCATCTCTTCATTCTAGTGTCATCTAGTGTAGCCTTGGTCACGAGCTAATTAGATGTTTAGTATTAAAATTTCCCTCCCAAGTCAAGTTTTTGATTTTTATCTTTTTTAATATGTATTGGTACTTAAATATGGAAGGATTGCAGACATGCACATAGCAATCAGCTTTAACTCCAGTAGACATATAGATCTGAATCCAGTTTAGGTTGACTTGAATTTCAAGATTTTAGTTTGACAGGTAAATTGGAATTAAATTTTTTTTCTGGACGCATGTTTGCATTTTTTCCAATTTTGAGTCCCAAGTTTCACTGACAAAGACAAAAGCCAGAAATCGGTCTGAGGACATGGATTTCAATGTTATGGATAGGGAATGATTATTCAAGCTTACATTAGATGTCATTAGAGTGGACAACTCTTCTTAAATATATATAGAAGTGAAAAGAATATTGGGTGTGAGTTAATTTATGATAATATCACAGAAAGTAGTTTACTGTTTAAGGCTCGAGCAGGATTGTTAGCAACAAGGAAATATACACATAATTATGGAGAAATGTGGATTACTTAATCTGCAAGTTAGATAAGCAAGACATGGAGAATATTTAGCATATGTTAATTGAATGTAAATGCTTATAAACAGAAAGGGTACAAATAATGAAGTTGGGGGAAAATAAATATAAACAAAGTGATTTTTAAGCTAGATTTGGCAAAAGGCAAGGGGGACTTAGATATAAAGCCATAGAGTGGACAAAAAATGTTGTGGAAATGGGATGGAGCATGTCAAAGAAGAATATGGGCAAAACTTAGAGTAGGGAATGGAAAGGGAAGAGAAGGTGCGAACAGGTTTCTCTGGGCATAGTGGGTGAGAAATTCCTGACTCCAAGAAAGAAGAAACCATTGTGCATCATGTCACATTGTCTTATATTATTTAAACTAAAAAGCTTGATTTGTAGCTCTTTCAAAGTTTTAATATGTTTTTTTATACAATAAAATACGTATGTAAATATGAAAATAAT
>JAQFVV010015318.1:0-17034 GCA_028023455.1 Epiperipatus broadwayi
TATATTGGATGAGTAGGCACTAGATAGGGATTTTATGCACAAGCCTTCTGTCATCCATTGATTACTCTGGTTAGCACAAGGTGGCACTACTATATGGAGAGTTTTTTGCCTGTTTACTAATTAGAAAAAATGGTGTCTTTCAGTCCTAAGTCATATAAAGCATTCAATAGTTCAATAAAATACATAATGCAGTTTGAATAAACTAGAAGGACACTTCAAGATTTTAAACACTATAGATTGCCTAAATCCCAAATAATAATCTGTAGTGAATCTTTAAGAATCTCAAATCTATCTTATAAGAATTATCTGAGATACAGAGGCTAGTTCTGATAAAATATATAAATGTTGACAATCCATTGGTAGTTAAGTGTGTTTCCTTTGAGAATGCATACATGTAAAAGCTAGGATCCATTAAAAATTAAGCCTAATTTCTTTGAGCCTTATAAGCTGATATTATAAAGTTGTGAGTAAACTGTGCAGTACTTGAGATATAAACACTCCATGGAATCATAAATCTGCATCACATTCTTGAGATGATGGGAAAAAGTATCCATCTATTTCCAGTGCTTGAAAGTATAGCTAAAAAATTCTTGTAACCAAGACTTTCATTCAATTCTTCAAAATCTTGCTTTTCTTCTGTCCTACTTTACATATGAACTCTCTGATTACATGTACATTAATCACCACTATTTTAGTGTCTATTAGTCAGTTATCTCTTATTTAGTAATCAAATGTCTGCATACTCTTGCCACACATTTCACTGTTAAGTTGTTTTTTTTAACTTTTGTGATATTGATTAATAAATATGGGCTCTTGTTTTTCAGGTACCCAATTATATTTGAGCTCCAGCATATGCAGCCATTTTATAAATCTGAAAAGAACTTAATCATCATTTGTTCCCACAGTTGGATCAACACTTTGTAAATGCATTTAAATATGAAAAATAATAAAATCTGACAATAATCATCATCATTAAACAAATGTAAATAATGAGGCAAATGGAATGAGTAATAATCATTTGTATACATAAAAGTATAAACACACACATATGTATGATATTTATATACAAGTATAATATATATACTTTAAACTATATGTAATTAGAAAGTATTTGAACTCAGACGTTCAAACTCTCTCTAGTCATCCACTCCATCTTATACAACTGATACACATGACCACATACATTTATCTTTTCCACTTATATGTGGTTATGTGTATTGGTTGTATAAGCTGAAGTGGATGATTAGAGAGAGCAATATGGTGCCATTTCACTTATGCTTCCAATATTAAATATGTTCACTATCTAAATCAATTGTTGCTTCAGTTTTTATTTCAACTGCACAAATGTGACAATATTCTTTTTATTATTAATTAGTTCTTATTTTGATTCATCTAATGTTTCTTCACTGAAAAAAATGATATATAATCAGATAGTAAACAAATAATAATAATAATCATCATTATCAAATCCTAGTTTTAATTGCATAATATTTTACTTTTCCTTAATTTCAGTTGCAAAGTGCCCACCTCATCAGATAGCTTTATAGCTTCAAAGATTATATATATATTAGAACTATACCTAATTTTTGTTTATCTCAAGGCACATAACACATCATGTCCTTAAGAAATTTAATTTGTGTCAGTTAAAAAAAATATCAGAAATCTCTAAAAAAAACATGGTGTGTTTTTTTACTTTGTTTTAAATTCACTAAGTATACTACAAGCAAGCAATCAATCTAATTTTATTTACTATGTGATCAATAATACAATAATAAAAGCTGCAAAGACAAAATACAAAAAACTGATATTACGAATTTGCCCTGCTTTGTTTTTCATGAACTATGAAAGAAACCTAAATGTTTCCTTTCTGTTAATAGTGAAATTAATTTTTGCATTCGATTACAAAGCAGAGACAATTCTTTTGACATCCATATATATATATATGAATAATGTATGTTTTAGAAAGAGTAAAATATAAATTTAAACAATACATATGCAGTATAATTTCATCATCTTTGTGGCATTTTTGTTTTTATGTTTGACATGTTTAATGAAAATCATTTGGATGGTTTATTAACGATTTGCTAAAATTGATATTTTGTATTTATATGTATATTCAATGTGATCCATTTAATAACTATTATATTTAAACTTCTGAGAAGACAAGGATAGACTAGTGTCAATATACCTGCATATGACCTAAGATCCAAATGTATATCAAGTAAAAATCATTAGAGACATATTCATTATTCTAGTGCAACTGATGAATTGTAATTGTGAGGATTTGGCCTGTTCTCATGATATTTTATCCCAGCAGGTACAAAGCTATTTTGAATTTTTTTAATCATTACTAAGGTATAAAATCTTCAATTTTTTCATACGTCTTAATTAAAAAAAAACTTTTATTATGTGTAGAATGTAGTTAGTGAACTAATTGAAAAAACTATTTCACTAGGAAAATATGTCATCAAATTTAGAAGACTTCTTTCTAAATGTTTTATTCAGTTGGTAAATGTATATAATAAACCAGTAACTATAAAATAAATGTAGGTGTCATAGGTCATCCCTAAATATCATAATCAATGAGCAAATATAAAGGGAGGATGGAGAATCAGTGTAAATACATAGAAGTTACAGCAGCGTCATTAAACATAAATATTCAATGGTCATCCCTATGATTACCTAAAAAGGTTTAATATAATCCAATTATCTAGCCACTCCAAAACTTAGGACATAATATAAAAACAATCATCTGTATACACATGTTGAAGTGTTAAAATATCTATCATAATAAAACAAACACTGGGGTCCTAATATGTCCTAGTCATCATCAGTTCTCTGGTAATAAGGTACCATAAGTATCTAGGCTAATTATAAACTAATTATCAATCTGAAAAATAAAGTGTGATGAATGAACTTAAAAGGGGATGTCGATCTTTGTGCCATCCAGAAACCACCTGGATGTCCAAACACATACCCCACATCTATATAATTTAACCATTATTGCTTTAAAACAAGTGCAGGATCACAGGGACTCTAGGGTCTGTGACTGTGAACAGAATTAAAAATAAATATATATGCATAATCTACCTTAATTTAAATATGTCTTACTGTGATAAGCTACAAATCTCTTGAAGCACCATGCTATGATGAAATCGAATCACATATACGTCAAATTCATAGAACAGATAGCTTGGAGAAATACAGACATAAGATTATTATTTTTTGACATTATTTAAAGAAGTAAACCAATAAATAATAAATAAGAAAATTCAGAAAAGATATAATGATATGACAATTTATAATTAGATTATCTTATTTCTGAATTTTCTTGCGCAATTGTAATTCAAATTAAATGCTTTGGAAGAGAGAACTAAGAAAATATTAAAATGGAATTCTTATATGAAGTTATGAAATAAAATGAAATTCTTGTACATTTAATATAACAAACTGAGTATGCTTTTATTATCTTTATCATAATCATACTGCCACAAAGTGAAGGTGACTGATAATTTAAAATATATGTAAATAACATGTAAATGAGTGAGTTTACACAACCCACTTTTTAGAGGGAGAATCAGGATTTTGTTTTGTTTATCAATTTCATGTTGTCAATATGCTAGGCTTATTTTATGTTGTATTTTGCATCATTGCATTCTAAACATACCATGCTGACAGTTGTAGGCTCAAAGGGATGATTGAATTTATTTTCATGATCCACAAATATAGATTTATGATGATTCCAAATCTAATACATATTCTATACACACACATATATATAATTTTATATAGCAAATAAGATTAACCTGTTGATTTTTATTACTAGATTAATTAACCTTTATTTTAACAAAGTTATTTCCCTTTTTACTGATTAAAGCTGAAAAGAAAATTTCATAATAAAAGATAAAATCTAAGTTAGTTAAAACCTTATCCCCTTTTCCTTATGAAATGAGAAGGTCCATACATTTTAAAATTTTGAAGGGGAACAAAATAAAAAAAGTTTCATAAAAAAAACTTAAAATTGTTTACTATTATTATAAGTGATATCAAAAAAATTATTTGGAAATGTAGATATATAAATAAAAATGTGTAAATGAAAGTGTGCACATCAATTATATCTTATTTTACCATGATTTTATTTTTAATCCTACCTTCCTAGCCATAACTTTCAGGTTTTTTTGTTAATTTTTCTTCTTGTAGCTTTTCAAGTGATCAGTTTAAATAAGTCTTTTTACAGTTTTCCCATTGAGTTTCAAATTTCTATTATGATGATGTCCTTCAAATTAATATAAATATCCACAGTTGACAAAAGTTAAATTTATTTATTTTACAATATAATATTTTTCAGGTCAGATTAACACAGACTGAGACAGTCATGCATTTAAATGGATATAAAGGCTTTTTGAAAATTTCTCCCAGGGATATTTTTCTACTTCTGCATTTTCTTTTAATGAATAGATTGCATGTTGAATTGGTAATGCTCAGCTTTTAGTTAAAACTTAACATTGTTTTGAAATCCTTAAAAAATTTTTTTTCAAATTAGTGAAGTTAGTCTTACTTCAGATTACAAAATTAATTTTTCACTGTTCTTTTTATAGGTGAACTGCTACTGCTGTTTTCAACAACTGGATAAAGAATGACTATTACTGTAGATACTGAAGTCTACTGCATTTAAGCTGCTTATTATTTTTTGGAATAATTTTGCTATCCAACTAATATATTATATCAGAAATGACAACATTAAATTCTGACCAATTGATTTCATTTTTTAAAAAAGGTTATGTCCCTCTTTTTTTAGTATCATTTGATTTTTTTCTGC
Organism: Epiperipatus broadwayi; assembly: GCA_028023455.1. Classification (NCBI taxonomy): domain Eukaryota; kingdom Metazoa; phylum Onychophora; class Udeonychophora; order Euonychophora; family Peripatidae; genus Epiperipatus; species Epiperipatus broadwayi. Next base: position 4,820 of record JAQFVV010015318.1, read on the forward strand.
TCTCTTTTCAATGTCTCCTTTAGCACCATCTGACTTTTTTCTGCATTCTTATTGTCATTCTTTGCTATTTATTTTTTTAAATATTTGCAGAAACTGAACTAACATGGTCACTTTCTCTATTCTCTGAATTCCTTTAGCTTCTCAATTTTTTCAATTTTGTTCTTGTCAGCATAGATGTTTATATTAAAATTAATTTAATCTCACAAAAGAATTGCATTAAATTATTTTTACAAAATAAATATAAGCTAATATTTGATTACTTTTAATCTTCATAGACTAATGTAAGCTTTAAAAATATTTCATAAAATAAACTTCATATCATCTCTTCTTCCATATAACTCTTCATCCTTAACTAATATCCCTAATCTGCCATTTTTGAACCTGATTGTCTCAACACCTGACTTTAATTATCTACTCTAATTTATTTCTCATTGCTTTATTATTCATTTATATCTTGCTCATGCATATGTGACTGATTTCTTTATTCACAATTATTATTCATTTTTAAATACATGTGTATACATAGAATGAAATTCATATAACAAACTATTTGCTGAAAACTTTTTTCAGAGATCTGATTGTCATCTAATAGCAAGTGAATGAATAGTGAACTGAAATCTTGTCATAAACATAGAATCAGATCACCAGACTAAAAAGTACACCTACAGCATGAACATCAAAAGGTCTATCTCAATTTAAACCCATAAGCTATATACAAATCTAAATATGAACTAATAATGCAAAATCTGTGCAAAGTATTGCTATTTTGAGTTATAGAGGTTGGTAAATACAAAACATTAAAATTATGCAAAGTTCCTTTTCTTTGAAGCACAGAAGCTGGGATTTGTGGCACTTTATGTTAACTGTCCATGATAAGCAACTGGAAATATAAAAACTTAAAGGTGGATTGGTATGGTGTTGAGATAAAACACTCCACAGAGTGGTATGAAAACATTAAATCTTCAAGTCAATAAAAAAGTTTCTATCCATCACCAGTACTTAAAGTACAGCTAAACAAACTCCAACAATTAAAAGCTTAATCCAGTCTTCAAAAATCATGCTTTCCTTTCTATTTTACTTTACATATAAAATCCATTTTATCCATACTATTTTTATAATCTTTAATCAATTCTAAATGTTTACTTCTCATTTCATACAAAAATGTCATCAACTCATCATCTATACTCTTGTCACATATTTCACAATAATAATTGTTTTTCCTATTAATTCTGCATCAAAACACAGAGTTCTCTCTCTCAGGCATAGTTATAGATAAGCTTCAAGCTATTTGGCCTTTTTGTATACTGACTACTAGAACACAATCTTCATTGGCTCCACAATTGAGACACCATTTATAATGGTATGGACATATAGGCATTATGGGAGAAAATCCTAGTGAATAATTATTTAGAAAATACTTTATAATTTTCTTTGCTTATTTTAGCTAATGCATTGAAGATGGAACTAAATAAAGCATGAAATAGTTTTATAAATCTGAAATGTGTATTCTGATTACATTGACAATTATATATTGTAACGAGCATAGACGTTCGTTACATTGTTTTTTTTAATATATTTATTAAACATGAAAGTAAATTAAAAAGTTCGCATTTAAAAATTTTCTTTAAGAATTAAAAATTGAAATTAAATATCATCTTAAACTCGTATATATTAAATCGCACAGATAAAAAAAAATTATTAAAATGAAACTGTATTAAAAATAGAAAAGGTATTTTAAAAACAAAAACTTAAAAAGATTTAGAGATAAAAATATATCTTTAATCTTGAAAAACACAGAAATTAATCAGAAATGGAAATGATTGTTAATTAGTTAAATGTAAACCAGCCTTGGGCATTTAAATGTAAAAACATCGGTCAGGTAGGAAAACAATAGAAACAAATAGCCAATGAAAGAAATCCATCGGGAAATCGGACCTCAGCGAAAGGATCATCACATCGATGACATAATGCCAAGTCAATCCTTCGAATACATATAAAAGGAAAATTTGGGATTGGTAATGTATTATTACGATGTGACTATATGTATTAGTACAGAGTTGGAGGTGAAGGGATTGACAGACGCACGGTCAATTCTTTCAGCTGTTAAAGAAAAGAGAAATGAACTATCGTTTCCTACATTGAGGACCAATTGAACTAAAAAAACCTCCGAATGAATAAATAAAACAACGGCTAAATGGATACCAATCTTTTGAGGACGGCGTGGGAATTCACATTCTTGGCAAGTAACGGATAAAGATGAACTGTTGTAAACCGTAAGAACTTTATAAATAATGAACATTAAATTAAAACTTTCCATATTTAAATTATTGCAGTATTATCCTATCTGACCAACGTTATTTATTAATTAGTTATAATTTTATTTAATGTAATTATTTTGTAAAATCATTTCCATTTATTTATTTTTTGTTCTTTAAGTTTTATTATGATTTCTGTTTTCCGTTAAGTTAAATGATATAAATGTTAAACTTAAGTCGGGCGTGAATGGCTGTATAGATTTGTAAAGTTGTATTAGGGGAGGATAATCTTAGGTTATTTGTTTTGTGGTTAAATTGGGTCAATGGATTGGATATATTGGTGTGATTAGTATATGTGATATTGATTCGCTACGGGCAGAATCGCTTCATACGCCGCACACTTCCGTTTGCCTATGGAAGGAATTATAAGTCGAATACCGCAGTTCCTTTCTATGGAGTTTTTTGCTTTATTGCTCTTCTTTGCAGATAGATGTAATATTCCTATCTGATGAGAGGCAATTTCTTCTCTTAACTTTTTGTGCTGCCGTATTTTATTACATTGAATACATCGATATATCAGATGAATTGATGCCAGTTTGACCATGAATATTAGCCTAAGGTTAAATAGGGATAGAATGTTTATTTTCAAATGCAAATCTATGTAGTCTATGCATAATCGACACTAAATAAAATTGCATTAAATTTAAGTTGTTTATAGATGCTTGCATGGATTGTTTATTGGTTAACTATGTTTTGCGTTTTCATATTTGATCAAAATATATAGACATTCGATAAATAATGATACCTTATGGTGAGTATCTAAAATGTATTTATTCGGATGTCTTTTAAGTCATTGGTGACAATGCCAGTATCTTATGGTGAATACTACTGGGTTACTTATAAATTTCCCTCTGCAATTGCCAGTATCAATGAATTTATATTTTGATCATTTATGTTTACTTTGGAATGTTTTTAACCATGTAATCTATGTAACCGATCTATAGCAACATATTAAAACAAGCTTTTATAATCCCATCTGTGTGAACTTAATTAAAATGTAAACTTATAATATAATAGAAATTAAAATGTAAATTAAAATCTAAGGTAAAGTTAAAAATAATGTTAAATGTTAAAATGTAAAACTAATACTAAAATAATTTTAAATCTTATATATGTGTGCATAAATAAATGTTTGTATGTTAATTACTGGCAGTGGCTTATTTTATTTATTTTGTTAATATTGAAATATAATTAGATAAGATATTATATTATTTAATCTCTGCTATTCCACTGAGCTAGTGACATGGGCTAACGACCGGAATCAAAATTAAAAAAAAAAAAAATTTTTTTTTTTTACTTACGTATCTGCCTACTTTATAAATTTTTCTAGGTTCAAATGCCTAGATGGCGCCCTGGTAGTTGCAGATATTGTTTTTGCGGTTAGATTCGATCTCCACTTATTTACAATTGTTACAACTGGCTTTCTCAATTTGGGCCGATGTTTAATAAACCACGTATACCCTGAACAAATTCTTCTCAAAATGAAACATTTTTATCTGTTTACACAAAGTCGTATACTTTAGATCTTATAAAAGCTCTGCCAGTAAAAGAAATAGCACATATATTGAACATGAGAAAGTATAAATAATTTTAAACTGTATTTCATTAAAAAGAAAGTCAAAAGGTTGCGATTGATATGTTTTTTTTGTTGTTAATATAAATTATGCTTTAATGTGTATAGGAGCGCACAGCCACGGAAGTTTATGATGGTAAATGTGGTACCTTACGGAGAGTACTTTTGGGAATTACTTCAGAGTAACCCTATGTATGCATTTCAATCAGTCATAAATAAGTTGGTGGTATTTATAATTGTGCTGCAAATATACACGTTTAAACCCATTATTTCTTAAAACATGTTTATCTCAATGCAACCTTCCTAAATAATTTAAATAATTTTCTTGTCATCCCGTGTGTAAAAACAAAATGTATAAAATAAAATAGAACTCTTGTGGGGAGGGGTGCAAACGTAAAGGGTCCTTAGGTAAGTGATAGTCAACATTTTCTTTTTCTTTTTGTATATAGTCTTTTTGTAAAATTATTAACCGGATGTTTTGTAAATGTCTTTGTCAATCGTGTACCGTAATTACTAACCCTAAGTAAAATATTTTTTTTTTGATCATTTTTTTTTAAGCAACTTTACTGATATGTAACGAGCATAGACGTTCGTTACATTGTTTTTTTATATATATTTATTAAACATGAAAGTAAATTAAAAAGTTCGCATTTAAAAATTTTGTTTAAGAATTAAAAATTGAAATTAAATATCATCTTAAACTCGTATATATTAAATCGCAATGATAAAAAAAATTATTAAAATGAAACTGTATTAAAAATAGAAAAGGTATTTTAAAAACAAAAACTTAAAAAGATTTAGAGATAAAAATATATCTTTAATCTTGAAAAACACAGAAATTAATCAGAAATGGAAATGATTGTTAATTAGTTAAATGTAAACCAGCCTTGGGCATTTAAATGTAAAAACATCGGTCAGATAGGAAAACAATAGAAACAAATAGCCAATGAAAGAAATCCATCGGGAAATCGAACCTCAGTGAAAGGATCATCACATCGATGACATAATGCCAAGTCAATCCTTCGAATACATATAAAAGGAAAATTAGGGATTGGTAATGGATTATTACGATGTGACTATATGTATTAGTACGGAGTTGGAGGTGAAGGGATTGACAGACGCATGGTCAATTCTTTCAGCTATTAAAGAAAAGAGAAATGAACTATCGTTTCCTACATTGAGGACCAATTGAACTAAAAAAACCTCCGAATGAATAAATAAAACAACGGCTAAATGGATACCAATCTTTTGAGGATGGCGTGGGAATTCACGTTCTTGGCAAGTAACGGATAAAGATGAACTGTTGTAAACTGTAAGAACTTTATAAATAATGAACATTAAATTAAAACTTTCCATATTTAAATGATTGCAATATTATCCTATCTGACCAACGTTATTTATTAATTAGTTATAATTTTATTTAATGTAATTATTTTGTAAAATCATTTCCATTTATTTATTTTTTGTTCTTTAAGTTTTATTATGATTTCTGTTTTCCGTTAAGTTAAATGATATAAATGTTAAACTTAAGTCGGGTGTGAATGGCTGTATAGATTTGTAAAGTTGTATTAGGGGAGGGTAATCTTAGGTTATTTGTTTTGTGGTTAAATTGGGTCAATGGATTGGATATATTGGTGTGATTAGTAGATGTGATATTGATTCGCTACAGGCAGAATCGCTTCATATGCTGCACACTTCCGATTGCCTATGGAAGGAATTATAAGTCGGACACTGCAGTTCCTTTCTATTGTAACGATCCGGAAAAGGTGACTTAACGTCATCTGCACTACGGGGCGCCATCTAGGCATTTGAACCTAGAAAAATTTATAAAGTAGGCAGATACGTAAGTCAAAAAAAAATTTTTTTTTTTAAATATTTTGGTTCCGGTCGTTAGCCCTTGTCACTAGCTCAGGGAGTAGCAGAGATTTAATAACATCATATCTTATCTAATTAGATTTCAACATTAAAAAATAAATAAAATAAGCCACTGCCAGAAATTAACATACAAACATTTATTTATGCACATATATATAAGATTTAAAATTATTTTAGTATTAGTTTTACATTTTAATTTTTAACATTCTTTTTAACTTTGATTTTTGACTTTAATTTACCTTTAATTACTATTATATTCTAATTTTACATTTTAATTAAGTTCGCACAGATAAATTTAGGAAAGCTTGTTTATAATGTTGAATATAGATCGGTTACATAGATTTCACGGTTAAAAACATTTCACAGTAAACATAAACGATCAAAATATAAAATCATTGATACTGGCAATTGCAGAGGGAAATTTATAAGTAACCCAGTAGTATTCACCATAAGATACTTGCATTGTCACCAATGACTTAAAAGACCTCCGAATAAATACATTTTAGATACTCACCATAAGGTATCATTATTTATCGAATGTCTATATATCTTGATCAAATATGAAAACGCAAATATAGTTAACCGATAAACAATCCATGCAAGCGTCTATAAACAACTTAAATTTAATGCATTTTTATTTAGAATCGAGTATGAATACTACATAGATTTGCATTGAAATTAAAATATTCTATCCCTATTTAACCTTAGGCTAAAATTCGCCGTCAAACTGTCATCAATCCATCTGATATATCGATGTATTCAATGTAATACGAAATACGGCAGCACCAAAAGAATTAAGAAAGACATTGACTCTCAATCAGATAGGAATATTACATCTATCTAACGAGAAGAACAATAAAAAAAAACTCCATAGAAAGGAACTGCGTTCTCCGTCTTATAATTCCTTCCATAGGCAAATGGGTGAGTGCGGCGTATATATAAACGATTCTGCCAGTAGCGAATCTCCGATTACATCTACTAACTACATCAATATATTCAATCCATTGACCCAATCTCACAACGACATAAATAACCTAAGATTACCCTCCCCTAATATAACTTTACAAATCTATACAGCCATTCACACCCGACTTAAGTTTAACATTTTTATAATTAATTTAACGGAAAACAACAATCATAATAAAACTTAAAGAACAAAAAATAAATAAATGGAAATGATTTTACAAAATAAATAAGAAAAAAAATACATCAAATAACATTATTAATGAAGAATTTAGTTTGGTCAGATAGGATTCTATTGCATTATTTACTAAAAAGTTTTAAAATTTAGAGTTCTTATTGTTTCAAGTGAATATATAAGTTCTTACGATTTTAAAACGTCCAACTTTATCCGTTGCTTGCCATGAACGTAAATTCCCACGCCGTCCTAAAATTGGTATCCATTTAGCCGTTGTTTTATTTATTCATTCGGAGGTTTTTTAATTTAGTTGGTCCTCAATGTAGGAAACGATAGTTCATTTCTCCCTTCTTTAACAGCTGAAAGAATTGACCGTGCGTCTGTCAATTCCTCCAACCCCGTACTACTACATATAGTCACATCGTAATAATCAATTTTCAGTCACTGATTAATAATTTCCAAATTTTCCTTTTATATTAATGTGAAGGATTGAATTTACATTACGTCACCGATGCGATGGTCCTTTCGCTGCGGTCCGATTCCATAGGGATTTCTTCTTATTTGCTAACAGTTTCTATTGTTTTCTTATCTGACCGGTGTTTTTACATTTAAATGCCGAAGGCTGGTTTACATTTAACTAATTAACAATCATTTCCATTTCTGATTAATTAACCTGTTTTCCAAATCAAAAATATATTTAAAGATAAATTTAAAGATATAATTTCATCTCCAAATCTTTTTAAAATTTAGTTTTAAAATACTTTTTTTTAATAAAGTTTTATTTTAATAATTTTTCATTATCTGTGCGATTTAATTAATATATAAGAGTTTAAGATGATATTTAATTTCAATTTTTAATTCTTAAAGAAAATTTTTAAATGCGAACTTTTTAATTTACTTTCATGTTTAATAAATTAAAAAAAAACAACAATGTAACGAACGTCTATGCTCGTTACATATCAGTAAAGTTACTTAAAAAAAATGATAAAAAAAAAAAAAGAATGTTAAAAATTAAAATGTAAAACTAATACTAAAATAATTTTAAATCTTATATATATGTGCATAAATAAATGTTTGTATGTTAATTTCTGGCAGTGGCTTATTTTATTTATTTTTTAATGTTGAAATCTAATTAGATAAGATATGATTTTATTAAATCTCTGCTACTCCCTGAGCTAGTGACATGGGCTAACGACCGGAACCAAAATATTTAAAAAAAAAAATTTTTTTTTTGACTTACGTATCTGCCTACTTTATAAATTTTTCTAGGTTCAAATGCCTAGATGGTGCCCCGTAGTGCAGATGATGTTAAGTCGCATTATCCGGATCGTTACAATGGCGCCCAACATGGGGCCGATCTTTAATAAACCACAAATACCCTGAGCAAATTTTGTCAAAATGAAATATTTTTATCTGTTTACATAAGTCGTATACTTGAAATCTTATAAAAGCACTGCCAGAAAGAAATTGCGCATATATATTAAACACGAGAAAGTATAAATAATTTTAAAACTAATTTTTGTTAAAAAAAAAAAAAAAGTCAAAAGGTTGCGATTGATATTTTTTTGTTGTTGTAATATAAATTATACTTTAATGTGTATAGGTGTGCACAGCCACGTAAGTTTATGATCGAAATGTGGTGCCTTATGATGAGTACCTTTGGGAATTACTTCAGTGTAACCCTATGTATGCATTTCAATCAGTCATAAATAAGTTGGTGGTGTTTATAATTGTGCAGCAAATAGACACGTTTAAACCCATTATTTCTTAAAACATTTATCTCAATGCAACCTTATTTAAATAAATAATTTATAAAATTTGCTTGTCATGCCGTGTGTAAAAATAAAATGGATTAAAAAAAAAGTTAGAACTCTGGTCGGGAGGGTGTAAACGTAAATGGTCCTTAGGTAAGCGATAGTAAACATTTTCTTTTTCTTTTTGTATATAGTCTTTTTGTAAAATTATTAACCGGATGTTTTGTAAATGTCTTCGTCAATCGTGTACTGTAATTACTAACCCTAAGTAAAATATTTTTTTTTTGATCATTTTTTTAAAGTAACTTTACTGATATGTAACGAGCATAGACGTTCGTTACATTGTTTTTTTTTTAAATTTATTAAACATGAAAGTAAATTAAAAAGTTCGCATTTAAAAATTTTCTTTAAGAATTAAAAATTGAAATTAAATATCATCTTAAACTCTTATATATTAATTAAGTCGCACAGATAATGAAAAATTATTAAAATAAAACTTTATTAAAAAAAAGTATTTTAAAACTAAATTTTAAAAAGATTTGGAGATGAAATTATATCTTTAAATTTATCTTTAAATATATTTTTGATTTGGAAAACAGGTTAATTAATCAGAAATGGAAATGATTGTTAATTAGTTAAATGTAAACCAGCCTTCGGCATTTAAATGTAAAAACACCGGTCAGATAAGAAAACAATAGAAACTGTTAGCAAATAAGAAGAAATCCCTATGGAATCGGACCGCAGCGAAAGGACCATCGCATCGGTGACGTAATGTAAATTCAATCCTTCACATTAATATAAAAGGAAAATTTGGAAATTATTAATCAGTGACTGGAAATTGATTATTACGATGTGACTATATGTAGTAGTACGGAGTTGGAGGAATTGACAGACGCACGGTCAATTCTTTCAGCTGTTAAAGAAGGGAGAAATGAACTATCGTTTCCTACATTGAGGACCAACTAAATTAAAAAACCTCCGAATGAATAAATAAAACAACGGCTAAATGGATACCAATTTTAGGACGGCGTGGGAATTTACGTTCATGACAAGCAACGGATAAAGTTGGACGTTTTAAAATCGTAAGAACTTATATATTCACTTGAAACAATAAGAACTCTAAATTTTAAAACTTTTTAGTAAATAATGCAATAGAATCCTATCTGACCAAACTAAATTCTTCATTAATAATGTTATTTGATGTATTTTTTTTCTTATTTATTTTGTAAAATCATTTCCATTTATTTATTTTTTGTTCTTTAAGTTTTATTATGATTGTTGTTTTCCGTTAAATTAATTATAAAAATGTTAAACTTAAGTCGGGCGTGAATGGCTGTATAGATTTGTAAAGTTATATTAGGGGAGGGTAATCTTAGGTTATTTATGTCGTTGTGAGATTGGGTCAATGGATTGGATATATTGATGTAGTTAGTAGATGTAATCGGAGATTCGCTACTGGCAGAATCGTTTATATATACGCCGCACTCACCCGTTTGCCTATGGAAGGAATTATAAGTCGGATACCGCAGTTCCTTTCTATGGAGTTTTTTTTTTATTGTTCTTCTCGTTAGATAGATGTAATATTCCTATCTGATTGAGAGTCAATGTCTTTCTTAATTCTTTTGGTGCTGCCGTATTTCGTATTACATTGAATACATCGATATATCAGATGGATTGATGACAGTTTGACGGCGAATTTTAGCCTAAGGTTAAATAGGGATAGAATATTTTAATTTCAATGCAAATCTATGTAGTATTCATACTCGATTCTAAATAAAAATGCATTAAATTTAAGTTGTTTATAGACGCTTGCATGGATTGTTTATCGGTTAACTATGTTTTGCGTTTTCATATTTGATCAAGATATATAGACATTCGATAAATAATGATACCTTACGGTGAGTATCTAAAATGTATTTATTCGGAGGTCTTTTAAGTCATTGGTGACAATGCAAGTATCTTATGGTGAATACTACTGGGTTACTTATAAATTTCCCTCTGCAATTGCCAGTATCAATGATTTTATATTTTGATCGTTTATGTTTACTGTGAAATGTTTTTAACCGTGAAATCTATGTAACCGATCTATATTCAACATTATAAACAAGCTTTCCTAAATTTATCTGTGCGAACTTAATTAAAATGTAAAATTAGAATATAATAGTAATTAAAGGTAAATTAAAGTCAAAAATCAAAGTTAAAAAGAATGTTAAAAATTAAAATGTAAAACTAATACTAAAATAATTTTAAATCTTATATATATGTGCATAAATAAATGTTTGTATGTTAATTTCTGGCAGTGGCTTATTTTATTTATTTTTTAATGTTGAAATCTAATTAGATAAGATATGATGTTATTAAATCTCTGCTACTCCCTGAGCTAGTGACATGGGCTAACGACCGGAACCAAAATATTTAAAAAAAAAAAATTTTTTTTTTTGACTTACGTATCTGCCTACTTTATAAATTTTTCTAGGTTCAAATGCCTAGATGGCGCCCCGTAGTGCAGATGACGTTAAGTCGCCTTTTCCGGATCGTTACACTATGGAGTTTTTTGTTTTATTGCTCTTCTTTGCAGATAGATGTAATATTCCTATCTGATGAGAGGCAATTTCTTCTCTTAACTTTTTGTGCTGCCGTATTTTATTACATTGAATACATCGATATATCAGATGAATTGATCCCAGTTTGACTACGAATTTTAGCCTAAGGTTAAATAGGGATAGAATGTTTATTTTCAAATGCAAATCTACGTAGTCTATGCATAATCGACACTAAATAAAATTGCATTAAATTTAAGTTGTTTATAGATGCTTGCATGGATTGTTTATTGGTAAACTATGTTTTGCGTTTTCATATTTGATCAAAATATATAGACATTCGATAAATAATGATACCTTACGGTGAGTATCTAAAATGTATTTATTCGGATGTCTTTTAAGTCATTGGTGACAATGCCAGTAACTTACGGTGAATACTACTGGGTTACTTATAAATTTCCCTCTGCAATTGCCAGTATCAATGATTTTATATTTTGATCGTTTATATTTACTTTGGAATTTTTTTAACCGTGTAATCTATGTAACCGATCTATAGCAACATATTAAAACAAGCTTTTATAATCCCATCTGTGCGAACTTAATTAAAATGTAAACTTATAATATAATATAATAGAAATTAAAATGTAAATTAAAATCTAAGGTAAAGTTAAAAATAATGTTAAATGTTAAAATGTAAAACTAATACTAAAATAATTTTAAATCTTATATATATGTGCATAAATAAATGTTTGCATGTTAATTACTGGCAGTGGCTTATTTTATTTATTTTGTTAATATTGAAATATAATTAGATAAGATATTATATTATTTAATCTCTGCTATTCCACCGAGCTAGTGACATGGGCTAACGACTGGAATCAAAATTAAAAAAAAAATTTTTTTTTTTTTTTTACCTACGTATCTGCCTACTTTATAAATTTTTCTAGGTTCAAATGCCTAGATGGCGCCCTGTAGTGCAGATTACGTTAAGTCACCTTCTCCAGATCGTTACAATATATA
>JAQFVV010015319.1:0-17003 GCA_028023455.1 Epiperipatus broadwayi
TTCACCCAAAACATGCCAAAGTGAGTGAATAGCATACTTTATTAATCAATTATTACTATTGTTATTTTATCTTTTTATTTCTTTAAAGAATAGCATTGTTTTCCTGCAGAAATAATGCCAAGTAAACCAAGTGTCAATAACACTAGGTTACAATATATATATATATATATATATATATATACAAAATAAATAACACTAGGTTACAATATATATATATATATATATATATATATTACAAAAGGTTTCACGCTTGGAATGATATTGTATATTTACAAACTTGGGGATTTGTTTTTGTAAAATCCCCTTTATATTAATTATTTAACAAATATAATTTTATGGAGTGTATTATAGCTTGTGTGAAGTTAATATGCCAATTTAATAACATTTTACTAACTGAACATTGTGGATGCCTAAAATAAATACAAATGATTGTGACAGGTTTAGTAGTAAATGATTTATTTGATAAACAGGCAAAATATACGATCTCCATCACTTATCTACATTATGAAAATCATTATATGTATTTTTATTGGCATTGTTTGGAAAAGATATCTTTGGAAAATATACATAAGAAACAAATAATGCCCTTCATTTACGAGAATACATGATACAAATTGATTTACGTCAATGGGAATCGATAAGTATTTTAAAAGAAAGCAGTTTTAAAATCAACATACTGACTAATTAGCATGTTGGCGCATTTCATGAATGAGTCATTATTTCCAACACCTAATGAAACGTCAAACAGGCATAAATCCATTAACTAAAACAATAATGAAGCTAGCATATGATAAAAGAAATATGGATCTTATTGTACTTTGAATGCTTCATGATTTTAAGTCATTTGATAATGAATGAGGGGTGATATTTCCACTATTTTGACAGGATAGTATCGGATGGAGAGTTTGGTTTGATGGCCAGAGCACAATCAAAACCATATAAACCTTGCGTTCAACAGGGAGTAGGTGGTACCCTGATTACGAATGATTTTGAGAACTAGTAGGTGGGGGAGATTCGGATTTCCAAAGTCCCCAAATGACAAAGCCATAAAGAATATATGTGGGAGTATCATAAGTGAAAGAAAAGGTCAGCCAGCAGTGTTATACATGTACAATAACTTAATATACTTTATTCAAAATCCTGTAAATGGTTTGACTCCTGTGCAATGATATATTTAAATAAAAAATAATTCAGAAAATTATAACGGAGGACAACTCTTTAACTAAAACATTAAACTAACAAAATTTTATATTTAATTTTGATTCCTATATATGTATTAACTGATAGAATTAGCCCTTCAGGCAACAGCAAGAAGGAATAAATTAATTGTGTGAAGGTTCATGATCTTTTAAAATGGAAATTTAAAGACAAATTTAAATAAAGTAAAATATGCATCCACAATAAAATATTTTAGATAAAAAACTGAATAAAAGATTTAAATATGACACCAACCTAGCAAGCAATTTCTGTTACAAATGAATACAACTTTACTAATAAATTTAATTGAAGCCCCTGCTTCTTTCTCCATTAACCAAAGAAAATAAACCCTTATTAAACTCGCGAAGTTGACGAACATCAGCATATTAAAGAAAATAAATTATATATCTATATTAAACAAAACAAGTTAAATATTTAATTGAGCTGCACAAAGCTATATAACAAATTAAACATGAAAGGTAAGTTAAAATACATTATATTAGTAAGGGATTACAGAGAGTGAATTTAAAAGCAAAATTAGCAGAAACTTATAAATTAATATCTGAATTAAAATACAAAGGTTTAACTACATCTTATTAAAAACTACAAAAAGAATTTACATATTAAGGCAGCTCTACATTACATGAGGTCACCTCAGCAAGCAAGTAGATGCAGTGGAAGCAGTCATCTTGTACAGATGGTCTGATGGAACATGCAGCAACAGGCAAACAGTTCTCCAAGAGAAGAAGAGAAAGGTGAAAGATTCCACTACTTAAACTTCAATAGCACAGAACTTGTGTTGGCTTCTTAAAAATTTTTTTTGTGAAAGTAACTAAACTAACTCCACTCAAAAGTAACTACACTCAACTAAAACTCCACTGAACTGACTTTTTTTGTTCTATGGCCCTTTTTATACACCCATTAATTTCACCAAGAATGCAATCTCAGTTGCCCACAGCTATCTCGGTAATCTCTTAATTAAAAAAAATGTTGAATTAGTAAAATATCTAATTAACAAAAAAGATAAAGATTGAAATACCATTTTAGCTATTTTTAAAGATTTGCAAATGAACTAACAAAAGAATTGCTTATGATTTTAATTAAGATTTATAATTTTAATTAAAAAAAACGACCTGAATCTAGATAAAGATTATTTTAGTATTTCGAGTCTTCCCCATTTTTTTTTGTTGTTACATTCCAACACTTTAATATATATATATATATATATATATATATATATATATATATATATATATATATATATATATATATATATATATATATATATATATATATATATATATATATATATATATATATATATATATATATATATATAAAGACTTACAATTATATAAACAAAACATCTAATTTTCAGCAATAAATATTAATAAAATTATTGCTTCATTCATATATATATATGCATCACGCAAATGACTGTTTCTCTTTACTAAATATAATTAATTTTACTAATTTTTCTAATTATGCATACAGTGTGTGGGTGAATGGCATATATTTACGGTGAGGTCTGAATTGCAGTCCCCACAGGAGGTTAGTGTAGATGGTGAAGCATGAAGCTCGATGATGATTAGACATCAACTGCTTCAATATCAAGCTTCATATTCTCCATTTTAGATTCCATATTCTTCATATCACCCTTCATATTCTTCATATTTGTGTCCATATTACTCATTGTAATGTTCAAGCTTGTGATCATCTGAGCTAATTGTGCCATTGTGATGGTATCTTCCATAGCTTGGACAACTTTGATTCGAGGTGATTGAACTAGTTCAACAATAATTTCTTGGGCCTCAATGGTCATTTCATCATCTTGATGTGTCTGTGGAAAGTGGTTGCCTTCAACTACAGACCCCCCAGATATTTGACTAGGCAAAGACCCTCCTGCATGGCTAATCTCATCTTCACCTATCATAACATCACTAACTTCACTCTTCTCTACTTCAATATCACTTATTTCTCCTTGATAAACTTCAGTCTCCATACTCAATAACATTTTTCTATTTCTCAATAGCATTAATTATTTTAAACAACTTTTACTTATAAATAATATTATAATAGATAATAGTCTCAGGGTTTTACATTTTCCCCAACAATAATATATGTAACTTTAACTTCTATATCAAATTTCTATTTGATTTTGACTGTCTACATTTAGATTAGTTTTTACATTGCCTGTCTCCTCTACTTTAGTGCCAATTTACTCTTGATTTAATTGTTGTACAAGTCTCTGTTTATTGATCCCACATCATTCTTTATATGCATTTTTTTTATTTACTAATTTTTAATTTTAGATATTTTATGTTTTTATTTAATATTTAGGTATACTATCTATTTGTTGTAGGCATATATACAATAGTGGTTTAGTATTAATTGAACTTGTTATACAAGTGGTAAGGTTAAAATTATTCAGCAAAAAAAAATTTTTTTTAAAATTTCTGTCAAATGGCTAAACCTCCCTCGCAACTATAATATCTTCATGACCGATGTTGGGAGCTAAATGTAACAGTAGGGTCATATATACCCAGATGTTTCAGTTTGCAAATACATTTGAACACACAGATCAACTTTAACAATCAGCTGGTTCGTCCATAACATATAATCAACTTACATCAAATCTAAAAGTACTGGTATACCTATCTGCCATATCCTAAAGTTGATAGTGCCAAATGCAACAGTCTGATTCATCCACATATATACGAGAAAGAGAGCAATCTCGCATCTAACTACTGTTGGACCTGGGGTTCTTCAAGTAGGATGCTAGAGATAACATGATGAAATACCTGACCCATGATTACATCTATCTTTAATAGAATAGCCTAAGCATTATTAATCAAATCTATATGTAATTCAAATCAGTTCATCTCACATCTCACCACTCTTTTCCAAAAACGTTGCCTCAGATATTCAAACTCCAGAAGAATTTGCATTTGACTCTCTTAACAGGTATGTATCTATGCAAACTATAACTCAACAATTAAAAAAAATACATCCCATCTATCAAAAAGAAATAACCTTTATTTAATGCTCTCTCACATGCTTATTAAACAATAATGTGGATGCGTGCATGTGTAAAATATTGGTTATAAGATGCAATGTAAGTGCTTAATTGAATGTAAATGCTGGATCAACAAAACTATAGAGACCTTGTTAATTAACAAAACTTCATAATATTTATTTATAAAAAAAATGGGATGTATTTAAACATAAAATAATTTCTTAAACAATTTAGAAAAGAAAAATTTCAATAAACAAAAATATTTAAAAATGCCCATAAATTACTTTGATATCTCTATGTACTTACAGTTTCTAGGTCTATGATGATAATAATAAAAAAATGATTAATTAAAAATGAGTTTGCTAACCCTAAGTAAATTCAACTGCAACCTCAGATATAATATGCAATTTTAATTGTGGAAAAATATAATGATAAAACAACACAGAATATGATAGAAAATGATAAAGAATACTATTTTAAAAAGGTTAGTCATTTATTCACTATATCTTAAGAAATATTATTAGTAACATATACATATATATATAACTAGTCATGTCATGTGGCAACATAGTTTATATCAGTGGCTTTAAAAAAATCTCTTACCATTAAATATTCTAGTGAAGCACTTAATTTTCTTGTGCATATTTAATCTCAAATCTCTTGGTAGAAAATAAATCATCTAAATTTTATTTTAAAAAAAAAGACTTTTTAATCACCCCCCTCCCCTACTCTTGATATTTTCATATATTGGACTGTTCCTTGTAGAATTAGAAATAGCATTTTCCAAATATAAGATGAGATAATAAATATAAATAAAAATACAGATTGATACAACAGAAAATAACATACTTTACAATTTTTTTATGAATCGATATGTTAAAGCATAATTTTTTTTTTTAGAGTCCTCTTTACACAAAGTTCTTATGGTTTATGCATTTCCTATTATTATCGATGTTGAAGAACTCCAGATTAATTTTATAGAGCATATCCTAAATTTATTCAAGCTGGTAGTAGGTAGTTTGGCATTACTCTTTCCATAGATTTTCATCTTGTGTAGATCCCAACTTCTCAGACAATTAAATTGTAGACAGTTAAATATTTATACTCATACGGCCATAGTGGATAAAAAATGCTTTACCCCAATGACAATTAAGCCTTTAGCCAATGTATTTCATACTTTAACTATATATATATAAATTTATATGCAGTTTGTATCTAATAAAATATATTTATAAACACAATAAAGCCCTTTACTATTTATAATTCTGGCTATATATAAACATTAAATTAAATCAACTGTGCTGATTTTTTTTTCAGTTACTTTTAAACAAAAATCATATTACTTTTCTTTTTTAAAATTTAAATTGATGAATTATTTCCACTTATCTACTTAATAAATCAGAATAATGTTCCATTCATTTCTCTTACTTTTTATCCAAATGCCAAATTAATTAAGAAAAAAAGTCTATTTTGTAGAAAAATATAAAAATAATCATTCTGATAAAATGACTTGTCCGATATAATCCCCAGCAAGAACAAGCAGATAACTTTTTAATTGTTTTGTTTTTATCTTGGTTCTATTTCTATTGTTCAAAAACCACCATTTCAGGTTTTAAAATATTTTTTTTATATCGATTCATTAAAAAATAACAAAACAAGTTATAAAATAAATCTACAATATTACACTCTTATCTCTCTTATATTTAAATATTGATTTATTTTCTATTGTTATAATTATTATTTTTATTTAAGTCATTGTCAATTTAATTAACACAATACAATGATCACATATATATATATATAACTATGTACATTTTTTTATTATCAAGATTGACATTTTCTTAGTAATAAAATTTTATTACTAATATATATGTATGTTTTTTTAATGGTCAATTATATATCATTCTTAAGTTCTTAATAGGTAGTTATTCCACTGTTTAGAAAAAAAATATTAAAAATATAAAAACATTAATTTTTTCAAAAGTGTTTCAGCAAAATCCTTTTATTTATTTTTCTACTTGCAAATAATAAAAAAAACATTCCATTATTTCAGATGGCTTAGGTATGTTGTTGGGGTAGCAATTTTTAGCTACCTTCACAATGCTAAGACATTGGAAATAGCAATCATCCATCCAGAATGCAGAAACTATCTACCAAGAAGAACCAGATTAACAATACGTCATGCTAAACTTTTATGAGACAAATCCCGGAGTCCCATAATTGTAACATCATGAACATGATCTAAAAGCCTAATCCAGAGCTGATTTTAGGGATTGCCTTCATACACCTCACCAGATAAATGGAAATCAAAGCCTTCATAATGAACTCTATATAGACATGAACTTTTCTCATCCCACTGGAAGAAATTATCCAGACCAAACATTAAAGCTTCGGATATAAATCAACCTTTTTATATCATAACCAGGCCTTAAAATCTCTCTGTCTAAATCTCTTTGCTTAAGCCTCAGCTTAATATAAAAAGACATATGCACTTATAATAAATTATGTGTAATCAGTTAAATATCATTAATTACTTTATAAATATATTTTTTGTTTGTTATATGTATTGGAGTCTTAGTTTTAAGATTTTATATTTTAAATTTATTTGTCCGAGAGTGTAGTGAGTTTATATTTTATACTTATTGTTTTTCTTTCTTATATCATTAATTATTGTTAAAAACTTCGGCAAATACTCTTAGTTTTTTTTTAACTCACCTGATCCCTATTTTTGGACAAAATTAATTCAGTTAATCTGTGTTTGTGGGAATGTGTTTGCATTTACCACAAACTGTAAATCTTTTGGCTAATGATTTATCAGTTATATTGTTCTGTTTTTTTAAACTATAGAGATTTTGTTTTCTATTTCATATTATGTAAAATCGTAATCTTTTCTCTTTGCTTGTCAGAATCAACTTTAAAAATCAAATTGTTTAACTTCTTATGAGTGCTTTCAGGGATATGACACTTCTACTATGTCCCAATGTTTTGCAGATTTTAGGGAAAGCTCGCTCTGCACTATTTATTGACTTCCATACAAGATCTTTTTTTTTAAATCTCTAAATAAAGGAAAGTGGAATTGGTTTAGATATATCACTGGCAGGAAGAAATTATAAATCCCATTAAACTTAGATGAGGATACAAACCTATCTGCCAAAGTGTTTAATGCCAAAATACTCTCATATACTCTCAGATAGAGAAAGTTGGACAATCTACGTCAAACTTTTATGTTATGTTTGACTAACATATTTTTTTAATCTAATAAACTTTAAAATTATTTATTTTACTTGTTGGGTAATGTTTGTTTTTATATCCTGTTCCTGAGTTGTCTGAACAATGTTAAAGATCTCTTTCTCTCCCTAGGTCTAGCTGGTAGCATTTATCACTATCAACTTTTTGATCACCATAAATTAAATTTTCTAAAAGAATTGAAAGAATGACCATTACAAAGGATAGTAAATTTTAACACTACAAATGGTAATGAGGCCAAATTCAGTATTAGGGATCAGTTATGCTAGTTGGTGTGAATTGTTGGAGCAGTTTGGAATAGGGAGTTCATCTTTTAATATGATATAAATAATTAAATAGCATTTTTGTTTGGATTTCTAAAAAAAAATTTGAACAGTGATAAATATTAAGAAGTTATATTTTTTTTAAAAAAAAAAAAGTAAAAAAATTGTAAAAATGAAAATAAAAGTTAGGAAATATAGATATATTGGGGTTTGATCTTGTTTTAAAAATGGAATCCAGGGTAGAAAGTGATAGGGGAGTACTGTTGGAAGAAAGCCCTGTTTCTTTCAAAAAACCCCAAATAGTAGAAAAAAAAAAGAAGAGACTGAGACACAGATGATGATGATGATGATAATGGACATGAAACCAAGTCATCAGGATATATTAAAAGAAATGAAACAAAGTCAGCAAGCAATGTGGGAAGAGTTGAAAGATGAAATGAAAGAATGAGGACAAGAAACAATGAAAAGAATTGAAAAATGCCAAAAAACCATAGAAAACATTCTGACTAAAGAAATTTAGGAAGTGAAGATGGTAAAAGATGTAAGAGAAGTGAGGGAGGAGTTAAAACAAGGACAGATGACATAGGGATGAAGGTAGTAGAGGTAGAAGAGATGTGCTAGGAGTAAATATGCTTAGAGAAAATAACATAAGAGGAGTTAGTTATATTAAGGAAAGAGGGGATCCAGAAGAAAATAGAAAAGAATATAGATAGTATGGTGGAGAAGTTAGAACAGGTATATCTAAATATAGAATAGAGTAAAGAGAGTTTAAAAACATAAATACAACAAATATGTATTGAGATAACAAAAAATCTCAAGTATAGGATAGCAGAGAGAGAAAATAAACATAAGTACTCCATGAAGGAGATTAAACAATATGGAAGAGGTCCTATGGAAAATGAGCATAGAGTCTTGACAAATAAAAGACAGGAGGGATCAACCAGCCAGTTTCTAGAAAAACAATTCCTCATCAAAATGTTCAAAGCAGAGGTGGAGAAAGTCCATTAAACCACCTCAAAGGTTTAGCCAGTTTATTTTGAGTTTAGAACTGGCAATAAAAAGAAAAAATTACAGTCACTTCTAGCTACCTCTGGGAAACAGCCTCAGATTGGTGACATACCGTATATACAAAACCTTTAACTTTTGAGGAATATAGAGGCCCAATTTTAATGACATTCTGAAGTGAAGCAAGGCAAGATGGAATACTCTTTAGAATATCTCAGGAAAAATATCCTATTGTCCGTGGAAAAACACATTCAATTTTTTTTAGACAGGTGACAAAGTTAAAGATTAACAACATTTTCTCTCTAGGATGGCTAGATTATATGAGCCATCCATTATAAAAGCTCCATGTTTTGATTGATTCTATATAACTTTTATATTCTTAATGATAAATACAGATCATTGAAGTTAGATTTTTGCTCAGAAAAATCTTCTATTAACAGTGAGCAAAAATCTAACTTCAATGAACTGTATTTATCATTAAGAATATAAAAGTTATATAGAATCAATCAAAACATGGAGCTTTTATATGAAATTGTTATCTTCTGCCTAATCTTAATTAAAACATATTGGCCAGGGTTAATCTCTATCTCCTGCTTAATCTTAATTAAAAAGAAAATCCAATCAGGCTCTTATCTATTTTCAAACATTGATTAAATTTAAATAAATAAGAAAATAAGTCTCAGCTTTTAAAATAGATTACAATCAACAAAATAAAAATGACTTATCACAATCAAAACTCTTTTTTTTAAATTAAAATGTTTTTACAATTTCTATCTATAATTGAGTACGTGTTATGGCATGTATTCCTAATAAATAAATAAAAAACAAAGTACAAAATTTTTAAATACAATTTTCTCTTTTGTTTTTAAAGTTTCTAAAAGTATACATTTTAGTTTTTGTTTGACGATGGTTGCTTTTGAAGTGAATAAAGCATCCGGTTCAGCTATCCCATTACACCACAAAAAATAATAATAATAAATAAAAAAAAACATTATTATTATTATTATTATTATTATTATTATTATTATTATTATTATTATTATTATTATTATTATTATTATTATTATTATTATTATTATTATTATTATTATTATTATTATTATTATTATTATTATTATTATTATTATTATTATTATTATTATTATTATTATTATTATTATTATTATTTTTATTATTATTATTAAAAACATTTTTAAAAAACCCTCAGAAACCCTGCTGAATGTTTGTCCTGCATTCTGTCTAGTGAGCTATCATATATACTTCTAAAAAAAACATTTTATTCTCTTTACTTAATTTTATCTCCATTATTCTTATATATAATAAACAAATCTTTTTTAAAGTCCATCTGATTACTCTAAACCCACCTACCTTCTATCAGGTGATTCTTTTTTTCTGAAAGTTTGGTCACTATTGCGGTCCAGCCTCTTGAATTTATCTATGGCACCTTGGATATATTACCGTAATCTATTGACATTAATAATTCAGCAATTTCTTCAATAGATTGACGGCTGCTGCTCAACATCATTTGTTGGACTGTAGATTGCACATTATAATGGATGGCTCATATAATCTAGCCATCCTAGAGAGAAAATGTTGTTAATCTTTAACTTTGTCACCTGTCTAAAAAAAATTGAATGTGTTTTTCCACGGACAATAGGATATTTTTCCTGAGATATTCTAAAGAGTATTCCATCTTGCCTTGCTTCACTTCAGAATGTCATTAAAATTGGGCCTCTATATTCCTCAAAGGTTAAAGGTTTTGTATACTCGGTATGTCACCAATCTGAGGCTGTTTCCCAGAGGTAGCTAGAAGTGACTGTAACTTTTTCTTTTTCTTGCCAGTTCTAAACTCAAAATAAACTGGCTAAACCTTTGAGGTGGTTTAATGGACTTTCTCCACCTCTGCTTTGAACATTTTGATGAGGAATTGTTTTTCTAGAAACTGGCTGGTTGATCCCTCCTGTCTTTTATTTGTCAAGACTCTATGCTCATTTTCCATAGGACCTCTTCCATATTGTTTAATCTCCTTCATGGAGTACTTATGTTTATTTTCTCTCTCTGCTATCCTATATTTGAGATTTTTTGTTATCTCAATACATATTTGTTGTATTTATGTTTTTAAACTCTCTTTACTCTATTCTATATTTAGATATACCTGTTCTAACTTCTCCACCATACTATCTATATTCTTTTCTATTTCCTTCTGGATCCCCTCTTTCCTTAATATAACTAACTCCTCTTATGTTATTTTCTTTAAGCATATTTACTCCTAGCACATCTCTTCTTCCTCTACTACCTTCATCCCTATGTCATCTGTCCTTGTTTTAACTCCTCCCTCACTTCTCTTACATCTTTTACCATCTTCACTTCCTAAATTTCTTTAGTCAGAATATTTTCTATGGTTTTTTGGCATTTTTCAATTCTTTTCATTGTTTCTTGTCCTCATTCTTTCATTTCATCTTTCAACTCTTCCCACATTGCTTGCTGACTTTGTTTCATTTCTTTTAATATATCCTGATGACTTGATTTCATGTCCATTATCATTGTCATCATCATCTGTGTCTCAGTCTCTTCTTTTTCCTTTTCTACTATTTGGTTTTTTTTGAAAGAAACAGGGCTTTCTTCCAACAGTACTCCCCTATCACTTTCTACCCTGGATTCCATTTTTGAAACAAGATCAAACCCCAATATATCTATATTTCCTAACTTTTATTTTCATTTTTACAATTTTTTTACTTTTTTTTTTTTAAAAAAAATATAACTTCTTAATATTTATCACTGTTCATCCCACTGGAAGAAATTATCCAGACCAAACATTAAAGCTTCGGATATAAATCAACCTTTTTATATCATAACCAGGCCTTAAAATCTCTCTGTCTAAATCTCTTTGCTTAAGCCTCAGCTTAATATAAAAAGACATATGCACTTATAATAAATTATGTGTAATCAGTTAAATATCATTAATTACTTTATAAATATATTTTTTGTTTGTTGTATGTATTGGAGTCTTAGTTTTAAGATTTTATATTTTAAATTTATTTGTCCGAGAGTGTAGTGAGTTTATATTTTATACTTATTGTTTTTCTTTCTTATATCATTAATTATTGTTAAAAACTTCGGCAAAATACTCTTAGTTTTTTTTTAACTCACCTGATCCCTATTTTTGGACAAAATTAATTCAGTTAATCTGTGTTTGTGGGAATGTGTTTGCATTTACCACAAACTGTAAATCTTTTGGCTAATGATTTATCAGTTATATTGTTCTGTTTTTTTAAACTATAGGGATTTTGTTTTCTATTTCATATTATGTAAAATCGTAATCTTTTCTCTTTGCTTGTCAGAATCAACTTTAAAAGTCAAATTGTTTAACTTCTTATGAGTGCTTTCAGGGATATGACACTTCTATTATGTCCCAATGTTTTGCAGATTTTAGGGAAAGCTCGCTCTGCACTATTTATTGACTTCCATACAAGATCTTTTTTTTAAATCTCTAAATAAAGGAAAGTGGAATTGGTTTAGATATATCACTGGCAGGAAGAAATTATAAATCCCATTAAACTTAGATGAGGATACAAACCTATCTGCCAAAGTGTTTAATGCCAAAATACTCTCATATACTCTCAGATAGAGAAAGTTGGACAATCTACGTCAAACTTTTATGTTATGTTTGACTAACATATTTTTTTAATCTAATAAACTTTAAAATTATTTATTTTACTTGTTGGGTAATGTTTGTTTTTATATCCTTTAAACTTAGGTGAGAAAACCAAACTTATCTGCCAAAGTGTTTAATGCCAAAATACTCTAATACACTCTCAGACAGGGAAAGTTGGGTAATCTAGGTCAAACTTTTATGTCATGTTTGACTAATATGTTTTTTTTAATCTAATATACTTTAAAATTATTTATTTTATTTGTTGGCTAATGTTTGTTTCTAGACCCTGTCCCTCAATAGTCTGAACAATGTTAAAGCTGTCTTTCTCTCCCTGGGTCTAACTAGTAGCATTTATTACCATCAACTTTTTGATCACCGTAAATTAAATTTTTCTAAGTTGACAGTAGCCAAGTAGCATCCTTGGTGATCAAAAGAAGTGAAGGAGTGACCATTACAATATATATATATATTGTATATATCATATATAATATATATATATATTGTATCCCCTCACACCTATCACCAACACTAACAGTTACCTGGGGTGCCAATTCTATGGATCATAAAATAAAATATTTAACTTTACCTAAATCTATTCATGAGGCTCTTAATTAAAGCTTTCATCTAAAATTAACTCAGTTGAGAGATAGATGTGGGAGAAAATATAACTAATAGGAATAAGCATCTATCAAGTTCTATGCTAAACAAAAATTAAATTGGTAAAATTCTACCAGCTAAAATTAACCAATAATAGTCTATATTTCACCTCCTCCCATCATCCATATGCACTGAACAACCTCTACTATATTATACAATTAAACTAATAACTAAAATAAAAGAAAAATAATAATATTTTAGAAATTGTAATGAATAATTCACTAGATCTAAACTCAAACTAAACCTATCACTACTAAATTTTAACTACTCACTAATCTAATCTGGATAAATAAATTTATTATCTAATCTAAATTAAAATTGAAGATCTCAGGGAATTAACTTATGGAATGGCTTGATCTAACATTTCTATATCTCAATATTATTATTTAACACTATGAAAATAATATTATAAACCAAACAATACCCTAATTAGATACTTGCAGTTAGATAATGAAAGAAATCGGGCACATTTTGATTTCAATTCATCATCTAAACAAAAATTAAATAACAAAACCCTTTTAAAAATGATCAATAGGTAATTGGCATCTCATATAGTGTTTGAATCAAGGAAATCAATATCATCATATCTAGAGATTTATTATAATTAAATAAAATACAATTATGTTACATTAAATAAAATAAATGTATAAGCATGTGTGGAAGTGTGAAACACGAATGAATGCTAGAGAAGAAACTCCAAATACAAATTTAGATAACAAAATATTTATTAATCAAATAGAAAGTAGTTAAATTAACATTTACTTTTCTTTTATTGGTATGAACACAATTTCCAAAGGGATTTAATATCATTGATTACAGATTATACAAGAAGATATAATACAACATGATTCATTAACTTTTTACATCTACTATATTTCATTCATCAGAACATTTTGATAGATTGGTAAAACATTTTTATTTTAAACATTAGATGAACTAAATTAGTCCCTATCATTTGCTATAAAGAAATGGCTTTTTAGCTATCAGTGATTTCTGATAGACTTATACAAAAATAAAAATAAAAATATATGACCTTACACTTTTAGTAACTGATTACTAAATTATCTTATACTCAGCATTTTGCTGGATAACATTCATTTACTAATGACAACAACATAGATTAATATTCTAATTACACTGAACAAATTAAGATTTTGCATTGTTACTTTAAAAGTATCTTAAATAAAATTAAAATAAGGGGATTTAAACTAGGAATAATATTGGACTATCTTACCAAAAAAAAAAAATATTTCTATTAATTAAATGTATTTTTTTTTTTTGTAATTTTGAAGTAGAGTATTCTATTGAATAACTAGGTTCTGCTTTTCCAAAATAAAGTAAATCATTCTATTCATTAACTATATCCTATCTTTGCTTGATTATTTATGTAAATTATGATTAAATGATAAAAATCAATGAGATGAAGCTTAAATGATTACTACAGATGTTTTTAAATGATAAGTAAAGTTATACATTAATAATGAATTTTTTTTTATATCTCAAAATTAACAATTTGTGCATGAATCTGTATTATGCTGTGTGTCAAAGAAAATAAATAAATAATGTTAATCAATCTAATCAGTTTGCTTATGATATTTCAATATAATCATAATACGGATGAAAGTGAAGACCAATCAATCTTTATTAACTACAATACAGCTGTTTTATAAGACACTATACTTTCCTTTTTATTCTTCTTTTTATCCATAAACTATCAAACACTAGGCTATAGCATAAGCTGAAAAACATCCAATATACACATGGGATAAAAGATTTCTATAATTCAAATCAGGTAAATACAACAATAACTTCCGAGTCTATCTTTAAGACTGAATAACAGGTGGAATAACTCATCACCAAATGAAAATTAGGGAGATAACATCTCTAGCTTCATACACATTTAATTCAATATATCAAATATAAAAGACTCAATCCACTCCTATCAAAATACTCCAATACATGGATAAGAAAAGGAATATTCAATTCCATACACTACTCTACACTGCACCGGGCAAACTACCCATATTAAATATTCAACTAACAAATACACTGACCCAATACCATAAAATATTATAAACATTGTGAACTTTATAGCATATAGCCACAAAAATACTTTTCATTCAGTCATAACAAAGAAATAATAATTCTCTCTTAAATAACTTTCTAATTCTTCAAAATGATTGATCACCTTTTCCCTCCGAATCCGATTGATTTAAAATCATTTTTACTTGCAATTACATATAATTATAAATAAGTTTAATAATAGACACACACACATATATAAGCATATAATATACAGACCATTTAAAATCACAGTAAGCAAAGAATTACTGTTAAAATATTAATTATCACTGCTATAATTAATAAAGAATAAATATCTCATATCTGACACTATTTAGGACCTGGTAATGTTCAAAGAACAGTTGGAGAATAAAATACTAATTACTATGGACAAAGCAAGACAAATATTTTTTTTATAATATAATGCATTGATATTGGCATGAATCTGTAGTTAAATTGAACCTAAATAAATAATAAAATTGCATGTTATAGATGAAATAATTATTGAAAATAATAGTATTCTAATTTTTTATAAAAAAAATATATACGGTAAGATTTAATATAATGAACTTTTTTTAGAATAATTATTCACCCCTATTGATCTATAAATGGATTCTTCCATTCGTTTTATTATCTGCGTGGGTTATTAACACACACCATGACCAAACTTCATATTAAAACAACATTAATAATATAAAATTACCAGCATAATGTTATTTTTCATTATGCTATTCTGAGACATTCTTGAAGAACAAATATAACAATACATATAATAATAATAGATACAATAATAAAACATTTCTTAACTAATACTATCTAATATGCTATTAAATAATAATAATAAAGTTCCTTTTTTCTTTCTTCTTCTTAAATGAAACAAAAGTTTATCAATAGTTTTTACATGACTTTCCTTGTCATGTCTCCAAATAGATAAGAAAAATAATTATAACGCACAAGACAAATATTAATACAAAACAGCACATTCCTGCAGGAGAAAAGAAACAATATTATTTTTAATTTAGAATAACAGGTTCAATGTTCTAGCATTTTGCTATGAATTCCTGTTAACGCTGTGTATTAGGAAACATTAATTAGGCAATGCACACTTTAAGACGTATAAGGTGATATTTCCTATTCATCCATGAAATTTTAAAAAGCCTTCAATAAGTGGAAACATATAAGTTTATCCATTTTATAATTTACTTCACATGTTAGTATTAGGAAACAGGTAAATATCAATTGTTCATTTCTTTTGCACACTTAATTATTATCTCCTTCAATGAGTAAAAGTAGAAATAAATGTCTACTATTCCAATAAATATATCAATAAAATTATATAATTCTTGGGTATATTTTTTAATTTTCCTTATATTTAGCATGAAATCTCTTTATTAAAGTTTTGAAAACGTTCAATGACAGTTCACATCTTTCACACATATAAATGATGCACGTTGCAGTTATTCCCTTCATAGTATGATTAAAACTTAAAAAATTAATTGTTATAAAATAAACAAACATTCTTTTATCCTTTCCTGTTAATTTTAAATTTAAATAAAACAATTTTACAGTTCTATCAGGCATTCCCATTTCTTAAATAATAACAATTTATCTTGAATAATAGAATATAACACTTACATATACTTTATCATAATGTTGGGAAAATTCAAACAATCAGCTGGAGCAAAATTGACATATCTTTTAGTGGTTTTTAAGTACACATTTTGTAAACAAATAATATATTTAAATTTTCAGCTCGAACTTTGGAAGAGGAAAAATAATTTCAATATTAAACTTTGCTAAATGAACTTAGTTATAGATGTCTTAAAGGTTTGTTTGATTACCCTCTTAAAAGTAATAATAATTGACTCTGCCCTCTTAAAAGTAATAATAATTCCTTTTTATA
>JAQFVV010015320.1:0-16991 GCA_028023455.1 Epiperipatus broadwayi
TTAAAGAATATAGACTTTATTTTATATAAAGTGTTACAAATGAATTTCTCTAGACAACAAAAAAAATCTAGTATAAATTTACATTTTTACTAATAACTTCCTGAATTTCTTGTACTAAGAACCAGTCCATGTGGATAGGTAGATTTCTTTGGGTGCAAGAAGCTTATCTTTTTTTCGAATAGAATTAAATGTATTTTTAATAAATAGTTGTAAGTCCAATGGAGAATTTGTTATAACTATATGGCATCTAAGTAACCATATTACGTGGTTAATAAATATGCATCTTCTGATATTGCAGAAATTACCCATTTTAATATTATGAATGATATCAAAGAGTTCTGGATTGTGATTATTGAAATAATTTTGAATTATATATTGCTTCTCTTAGTCCCGAGCAAGAAACAAGAATATGATCAAATGTTTCACAATCTTTTTTACACAAAATACATAAGGAATCAATCCTTTTAAATCCTCTATTTGAAACAAGGAAATCGTTGGTAGGAAGTGAAGATAGATTTATTTTAATGATAAAATCAATATATTTAGGCATTAAATACCATTTTCTCATTTTATTAAAAAGATTGATATTAGTCACTTCAAGATAACTAGGAGGGCATATTAGCTGAGGATTTATCATTTTAAACGTGTCCCAATATGTGTGCTTATTATTAAAAAGAATTTCATTTAAATCCATTTGTTTATCAATAAGTGAGATGAGAAGTTGTAGCCAATTTTTTTTAATATTCGGGGGAAGCGTATCTGTGGGAATGATTGTGTCAATAATGTTTTGGTAATTAAATTCAATCTTGATGTAGTAGAATAAATTAACTATATTTTTAATTAATAATGTATTGATTAAATGTAAACCTAGGCCATTAAGTATTTTTGGATTTTGCATTTTACGTATACTAATACAGACCACTTTTTTATTCCAAAGGAGGCCAGAGCACAATGAGTTAATTTGCGAAGTAAATTTTTTAGTAGGGTTTAAAATCGGTAAATAATAATTAATTCTTCTGAAAACAAGAGAATTTAGTAAGAGAACTTTATCATATAAAGATAAGTAAATGCTTTTTAGAGAATCTATTATTTTTGTTGTTGATATAATCAGTTTGTCTTGTAACATTTTCCTCATTTTGTTTGGTGAAAGGTACAGTGGTATACCTAAAAAAGATTGAGGTTTTGATGAGAAACATGCAAGGACATTTTCTCCTGAATGAAGTTTCCAAACTGCAGATTTCTCTAGATTAAAATTTAATTTGTATTCCGATGAAAACCCTTTAAGGATTTTTTCAAGTTATGGCAGCATTACAACAATATCATCCATATATGCAAGATGTTTATTTTCTTTGTTTAGAAAAGGAACAAAAACTCCAGGAAGTTTTGTTTCCATTTCTATGAGAAGGGGGTTAATATAAGCAATGAATGAAAGTGCACTCAAGGGTGAGCCCTGAGGAATAGAAATTGATGGTTTAAAGCCAGGTGCAATTCTACCATTGAGTGTAATGAAAATTTCTCTATTAAATAGAAGATTCTCTATCATAGTAAGATAAACGGAGGGAACTCCATATTGTTGTAGTGTTTTCATTAATATTTCAATTCTTACTGAATCAAATGCTGCTATAATATCTAGTTGTACAGCTATTGGCTTTGATATTCTCTTAATTCTAATGTATTCTGTTAAAATTTTGAAAAGGCAAATTGCATGCATTGTGGATGAACCTTTCTTTGCATATTGAGTAGAAGAAATATTATCTAAAATCTTTTGTTGAATCTTGTCTTTAATCAGCCCTTCTATGATCTTAATAAGAAGAGAAGTCATAGAGATAGGTCTTATATTTGATGTAATAGAGGGAATACCTTTTTCTTTTTAAAAAAAGGTACCAATGAAATAGGGTAGAGACCAGGTATGTCTTGACAACTTGAGGCTATGACGTCAATGACACCTTTTATAATTGGAACAGTAAAGTGAGTCAAATGTGATAGTACAAATTTTGGGAGGCCGTGAGAGCCAGAATGTGTTTTTTCAGGAAGTGAATTTAATTTGTTTAAAATTAATTGCTCAGTTATTTCATGATCATTTTTTTGACTATTGTTGAATATGGTTCTAATTTGATTGCTGGATGTTGTACAAAGTTTATTGAAGAAGAAATTCCTAATAATCATTAGCATTGAAGAACCAGCATAGTTGGCTCCATTGTCTAAAATGGATAAAGGTGTAATAAGTTTTGGTTTTGATCCTAATGCCCTTCGAATATAACTTTTAGTCCAGGCATGTCTACTGGCTAGAAAAACTTTAGATCTCTTAATAGAAATATTTTCAGCTAGTGCCGTTTGTAATTCTTTATATTTAATTTTAATTTGAAGTATTTTATTAATATTAAGTGTCATAGAGGGCATTGAATTCAGTACGGCAGACAAAGAATCCATTTCTTTTAGCATTTTACATGGTCCATTTTGTTTTCTACAAAAATAATTGGTTATTGCTCTTAGAATTTCAGTAAAAGTAAACCCGGCATCAATCGGTGGCTGAGATAGGATATTTGCCTTGTGAAAATAAATATAGGCCTCAGAAAAAACAGCCTCGGAGTTGTAAATTTATTAATTAGTCTTGATGTTCTTGGAAGACCATCAATAATATTAATTGGCCCATTTATGCAAAGAAAAATTTTTAAAGCTAGGTGATCAGAGAAAAAAACATGTTTTAGAGATGTTTCAATCTTGAAATGTATGTCAGGAGAGTAATAAATCAAATCTATAAGTGAAGAATACTGTTTTGTGTAGAAAGAATAAGCATTATTATTAAAGAAACCTTGAGCTGACATGAGACCATAATTAATTAAATGTAAATATTTTCTGTCAAATGTGTGATAAGGAAGATTAAAATCGCCCAATAGAATAATTGATGCTGAACTATGATAAAGAGCCAAGTTAATTATATTTATTACTTTATAAATCGTATTACTATTATTTTGTAGATAGAGTTATATTACATTTAGATTTGTCTGACCAAATACAAAATTAACTATTATAACATTTGAATCTAAATGGATAATATTAAAGGTTGTAAATTTAGAGATGCAATTTACTATGAATGCAACTCCTCCTGATGGAGAATTTGCTATGGAGAATTTAAATAGACTTAGTGAAGATAAAATTTCTGAAATTTTGCAGTTGCTGTTTATATGTAATTTAGTTTCTGCAAAGAAAATAATATCTGGTGTTTCTCTTAAGAAAAAATCTTTTATAGCATAGACACGTTGTAAAGAGTTAAATCCTCTTACATTTATACCTATTATTTTAATTTTCATTGAGTATTGATAAAAACTAGAATTTTAAAATATAAATTAAATTTGATTAGGCATCAATGGAAAAAATGAAAGAATCATTCCAATACATCAAATCCAACTAAGGGTGAGAATTGGAAATCACTCTCTTTGTCTTCTACCACTTCAGGTGTTAACAAATTAAGATGTGACCCTGAATTTGTAGAAGTGATATAAGCAATCACATTATTTGTTGTACTTAATGATGTATTAGACTTCTCTATTTGCATTAGATTATCTAATTCATTTTCATATTCTTGATTTTTTTAAATTTTCTTTTTCTTTTTGTTAGGATGTTTAGTAATAGAATTTAAGTCATTATCAGAGCCACAAAGTGTGCTTGAACTATTAGAAGAATCAAAAATTCAGTAGTTTTATCTAAATTTGTAATTAAATTTCTTTCTTTTTTTCATTTATGTAATCTTGGTAAACTCTTATTTAAATGAGAATTAATTAATTGTTCAGAAGTATTAAGAAAACATTGATCTTCTATTTATTTTTTATTTTTTTCTATTTCTTCATGAAGAATCCCTGTAATCTCTTATGATTTGAGTTGTTGATTTCTTTCTAATTGGCTACTTTGCCTATTTTGAATATTAATAATTAAAGAAGAATTATGAGAAAAAGAATTTCTATGATGATCAATGTTTGATGCAAACAGGAATCTTCCCGTTGTTTGTTTTGATAATCCAAAACTGGGCAATGGTGAAACTTAGATAATTTAATATTACATCTTTGGCAAAAACTTTTCGGACAGTCTTTAATTAGATGGTCTCTTGATTTGCATATATAGCACTGTGATGGAACTCCTTGAAAACTTATTACTAAGTTAGTCTTTGCAACCATATGAAATGATGGAATGTCTAGAGCAGTGATATTTTCTTTAAGGGCTAAATTAAATGAGGCTATGTTCGAAAGCACATGGGAAGGAGCTCCCTTCTCATTAAAAAAAAAACAACTTTGAAGTTATGCCATAAATGTTTAGTATTTTTTGAAGATCATGTGAATCAAATCCTGGGTAGCAATTTCTTATAATACCTTTTAGGGATCTTTTTATATTTAAATCAACTTTACATAAACATAAATATCCAAGCATTCTGTAAATATTTATAAAAGCTGTTTTGTATGTAATAGAAGCAAATTCTAAAATAAGATATCTTTTGTTTTGATGATGATACACTTTATTTATATAATTCCAATGTTTATTTAAACTAAGAGTGTTATATAATAAATCTATAGGGAAGAGTAAAGATTTAATGTCATTGTTAGTTGCTGAGATAATTAATGTGTTCTCCTTTTGATATACTTTGAAAGAGTCTAAAAGTACTTGAGGAATAGATAAATTAAATTTTTTATTGAATTTATTAAAATCGTCCCATGAGGGAGTAAAAGAATTATCTGCATTTTTTGCATTAATAATTGATACTTTTGTGTGATCAAAATAAGTTTGCTCTGTTTCTTCATCATCATCTTCAAAGTCTAGAGAGAGAAGTGAGTTTTGTGAAGAATGATGTGAGATAGTACAATTGTTTGTTGGTATTTTAGTTTTAACCTTCTGAGCATAGCTCATTTTGTTTTCATTAATTTCTTTATTATCATTTTCATGTAATACTGAGAAATGATAACTATTGTCTTTATTTATATTCTTGCAAACTTCAACAGATTTATTTTGTTTAGCTTTATCCACAGTCTTATGTTCTTTATCATTAACCCTGGTATCAATCAAATTGCTAATTTCATTTGAAGAATCATCACTATCTTCTATGCAATTTTTTTTAAAGTTTGAATTGTTAGTTTTATTATATAACTCAAAACTAAACTTTTTATCATTCAAAATATTAGGAGATGAAATTAGAGTATTGTTATTTTCATTTCCAATAGACTCTTAATTATAAATACCCACATAATCGTGGAAGTTTTGACTTTTCAATTTTGGATTATTTTCTTTAACATTTTCTGAAGCAGGGCTTAAGTCAAATTTATCAACATTTGATAGCAATTCAATATCATTTTCATTATTTATCTTTTGAACTTTAGAAGTTTTAAAATTTGATATTTGTTTAAAAATGATATTAGTGTTAGAAAAATCTTTATGTAGTAGTACTTTTTTTGACTTTTTTGTAATTTGCTGATTTGAACTTTTAATAGAATGATTTGAAGCATTTGTTATAATAAATTTTTTTTGTTCTAAATTTCCATTTCCATTGTTATCTGAATTATCATAACGTTCTAATTTAGAATTAGGTTTAACAATGCTTTCTTTCAATATTATTTTTGAATTACTTGAATTATTTGTTTCATTTTCATTTTCAAAAGAAGTTTCACAGGAAATTTTAATAATTTCTTTTTTATATCTTTAGTTGACATTGTTTTTGATGTTTTAAACTCATTTTGCATAGAAACATTTTTGTCATCCATCATGTTTAACTTTTTCATTTGAAGTTTCTTCAGAATAACTCTGAATTTTACTCATTTGCTTCTCAACAGTTAACTTTCCTGTGCATTAATTTCAAGAAATCATTGATCTAGAAAATTTATTTTTTAAATAAATTTAGATCACATAATCTATCTGATTTTTACTAAAATATAGCCATTATCAAATACTAAAGAGTGTATTATTCAGGTCCCATGACTTCTGCATGAGTAATTTCTTTTGGATCTTGACAAATATTATATTATGAATAGTTTATTGAAGTGCTGATAGAAATAATGGTAAGATTCTCAATAAATTCATTATGGTTATTTAATGAATAATGCTATTCTTGTGAAGATTATATTTTATATAATGCTACTCTCATATAAATCTGGATGGATTTATAATCAGAGAAATAATTTGAATTAATCATTAGAGTTATCATTGTATTACCTCTGTTAGAGTCTTCATATTTTGAGCCAAAAAGTAAATTGAAATCAATAAAGAATTTGTTGAGTTCCATTGTCCTGAGAAAAATAAAATGTCTACCAATGTAGCATATAAATTATTTGAAAATCCATCATGAAGTAGAGAAGTTTGAATATATTTTTTTATTTGAACAAAACAAAAGATTTAGAAAATTGCATAAGATGGAATTGAAGTCTACCATCATAAGAATGAATATTTAGTTTTATTGAGAAATAGTCAAATTACTCCAAAACCTTGGAAAAAAAAATTATGATAATATTTTTTATGGAGTAGCTTTGTACATGTCAGTTGAATATATTACTCCTGAATTTGTGTCTGTATTAATGTTTAGATCAATTAAGAACTAGGATGTATTTTCAGTAAGCAAATAAATTATTGAAAATATTTATTGATTGCATTGTCACTAAATTCTATTTTAATAATACCAGGATAGAGAATAGGTATTTGGAACAAAATTTAATAAGTGAATTTTCTTCCATGTTTTAAGTCCCTTCACATTTTACTTTTGCAACAATGATTTTTCCTATTCCTGGGGATTTTCTCAATGGTTTTTAATTTTGTCAATTTTCTATATTTATTATTAGATAAGAATTCAATATTATTTTTAAGTCTTATTGTTGATCATTTTTATACATATATATTAAGAACTTTTTTTTCTAACATGATGCAAACAGATTAGTATTTTCTGATGAAGAGCTGTGATTATTGATATTATTAATATTAATTTCATTAGCTTTTATAAATTTTGTTTTCAAATTATTTGAATATTGGATGGATTGGAACATTTTAGGAGATGATCTTGAGTCACCCTTTGATTGTAGTTCATGATATCGCCTTATTTTTTGCATATTATATTATCCAAAATATGTGATTGGATTTAAGTTTCAACAGCTGCTTCATTTAAATGTAAATGCTCTTGATAGTTAACTTCCTGTTGTCCATAGACTCATAAAAATATAAAAAAACCATATCAAAGCAATTATTGAATTTTTTAAATCTGGAATTTTGTTGTATTATGATTTGAATGGTAGCATCTGAAGGATCAAATTGTTATACATTTTACCAGTAAATGATATTTGTTTCATAGCTGTTCATATATTTTTTATTTATTTGGCCTTTCACACTTGATTTATGATAAGTTAATAAAGCCATCTTCAATGAAATAGGTCACTAAAGAACCTGATTAGAATATAAATTGTAATTATTTGATAGTGAATAAATAAATATTACTGTCAAATTATATATTTTTTGATCATCTCAGTGACCTGGAAGCAACTTTTCTTTCATCTTGTTAAAGTATGTTGTATTCTTTTGCACTAATCATATTAGCCTCATTTATTTTTTGAATTGGATACTTGTATTTTTAATTTCTAGTTTTTGAAAATCCTTTTTTTCTACTACTGAAAATCAGAAGGATATGATTTAGTCCTATGAATCCCACATGCTTGACTTTTTTGGTAGTGCAGATGCTACCAATTCTACAGCAACTGAAACAACAAAATTGCTCACTCTTTGAATGAAATCTACATAGAAATCAATAGTTTTACATTCTCAATAATTTTGTGATACTTTTAGATAAAGTTTAAATTATAACAGGAATAATTTAATTTTGATACTGTTGTGTGTTTATAAATATGATAGAATAATTTTTTTTTGTCAATTCAAGATTTTAATCTTGCTTTTTGATTATAACCACTCTTTTATATCATATACTTATGCAAGGAAAGCTATGGTTGATAACAGAGAAACAAAAATAGTGAAATTTATGATGAGAATCTTCTCCAATGCATATAAGTTCTCAAAGTATGATGATCTTACAAATTAAAACTTTTTTATAGAATTACTATGTTAATGAACGATTGAAAAGATTGATGTTTGGGTGTTCTAATTACTTGGTAAATACAATAGTTTCATATTCATATTGATTTATTTTATGCAATTTAGTTGTTTAAGATTATTGGCTGGTTTCTTCTTTATCCTGATTAGTTTTTTCACTTAAGCTCTTTTTTTAAACTTCTATTTATTCAGCATACCAAGAATAATGAAGTATATACATATATAAATGAAATGTCAAAATATCTTTTTTTGTCAATAGCTTCAAATTCATTAGCATTAGTACTAATGGATAAAGGCAATTTAACATTATCTTGTTTGAAAAGAATAGTAATATTAGCAGCTTTTTTATCCTCCATAACATTAGGAAAGAATTTATTTTTAAGAGATTTAATTTTATTAATAAGATCTTAAAATGGAGGCTTAATATTTATAAATATCATTTCTTTTTTATCTTCTTGCTCTACGTTTTAAAAAGTCTACCTTTTCTTGATTTGAGTTGTTTTGGATGATGGTATTTGATGGTATTTGTTATTGGACATTATTAAACACAGTTTACAAATGCTGGTATTTGAATACAGCTTAAAAATTATGAATTATTATTGTCAGTAAATTTGAAAGCTTATCACTAATAGAAATTAAGATGTCAACTTGGAGAGGATGAAAAAAACACATTTTGAATATAAATATAAAGATTAGATAAAATAATAGGAACATAATATTATTGACATTTTATAGTACCAGAATGGAATCACATAGTAACGAAAATGGTGGCATGTGACAAGAAGTTGATGCCAATTTCATAACTGTATGAGAAAAAATTGTTGATTTTTTTTTAAGTTTGAAAGGAATACATTGTTTATGCTCAAATAGCTGAAACATTAATGTTTAAAATTTTTGATTTGCAACGATTTGAATTCATATATAAAAAAAAAAAAACAACTAAAAAATATAATTGCCTATATTTAATAATATAATTAGAATATAATTCTTTGTATAAAAAATGTGAATTGGAATCAATAGTTATTGCAAGATGTATATAGAAATTATAAAGAACTGCAGCTAAAATACCCAAAGTCTTTGTGGAAGAAATCATCACACATCTGGAGATTTTAAAAAAACAATCCGTCTTCAAAGCAATTTATCTCAGACATATTAATTATGATTCAATCTTACATTTCAAAGCCACTATTTTTGGTATTAATGATATTGTTATGAACATAAAACATTGGTCAATGGTTGAACAGAAACGTGCAATTGAATCAGACATTTTATCATTTTATTTTTTTAAAACACTGGTAGAATTTATTTCTGGGAACAACTAAAAGATTTACCAATCACACAACCTTCTTCCAGCTGTGAATTATATGGTGAAACTGTCATAATGTGGGAAACAATGTCTTGATATTCTAATAGACCAATCGTTTTACATTGCGAAGATGCATCACAGTCCACACTATTTGAACATTTTGAGGAGTAAGTCCATTCATGCAGCCATGCAATCAAATAGCTCCATGTATTAAATATCAAACACGCGATATAAATATACTGTTTTAATGGAGCATTCCTGTCATTTTCGTTATTTTGGCAATTTGCAGATAGTAATTTTGTCATTATGAATGTACAATTAAAATATTTAAATTAAGAATTACTTATTGCAAAATAATCTTATGTATGTAATGATGGGAGGGGGGGGGAGTAATACATATACTCTATATTGAAATAATGATTAAACATTTTTCCATTTGTTTATACAAATCAGCAATAAAACTTGCCATTTATTAAATAAAAATCTTTATTTATTTGTTTAAATACATGTATTTCACTGTTAATATTATTATATGACACTTTTTATTATTCAAATTAATGCTATTATTATGTAAGATTTTTTTTTTTAAGATCAAAGGATAACATACTTGGCAGCTATTCAATTCTTCTGTATTCAAGTTTTATTTTTCCGTATCGTTCTACAAGTTGTATTTGGGAATTTCGCAGCTTTTTTGAATTTAAATTACTTCTGTCGTAATGTTTATTTATAGGATGTTTAAAAAAAAATTCACATTTTGCAGCTGTTTGATTGGCTAATTTCTCAAGAATGATAATTTTCAGTCTGATCTCTCAAAACC
This sequence comes from Epiperipatus broadwayi, assembly GCA_028023455.1. Taxonomy (NCBI): domain Eukaryota; kingdom Metazoa; phylum Onychophora; class Udeonychophora; order Euonychophora; family Peripatidae; genus Epiperipatus; species Epiperipatus broadwayi. Next base: position 10,188 of record JAQFVV010015320.1, read on the forward strand.
GAAACAAAATTTGTTGTGGGAGGCAAATATTAAACGCTACTATGCATAATGAGGAATTCTGTCGTGAACTTTGTGTATGTAAACTTGCAAATTGACATTTTTTTTATCGTGTTATATACAATAGTATCAAAATATCATGTGTTATACTTTATTAAAAAAATTAAAATATTCAAAGAAAAATTTTGACGTTAATTTTTTAAAGCCATTTTAATTAATGGCAATTTACAATGTAGTTGTATTTAACAAGTTACGTATTTAGACGAACTAATACCGTATACACCATCAGTATATATTTATAAAATTTGCTTTTTTTTTAATCGTAAATTATTATAAAAAATCGTACGGAAATTATAAAAATAGCACGTACTATATACTCTGTAACGCATTTTACCAAAATTAAGCCTTAACAAGCACATTTATGGTAAAATTACAGACCATTCTTTATTTATGTGTGTCTAATTAGCTGAGAAGTCGAATAGCAAATATTTGCTATTACATATTTATATATTAATACTATGAGTTTACATTGCCGGAAAATTATATCAAATTGGGTTTATAATTAATAATAATGATGAAATTTGAAATGATTAAATATAAATGTTTAATGTAACTACATATATATAATAACACAATAATGTGATATTCTTCTAAAGTTTAGCGATATATTTTGGAATATATAAGATGTAATATTCAAATTAAATATAGTATAAAGGAATTAAAACGTATTAATAAAAACAAGGGATTAGTATATTTTCTTGTAGAGATGAAATAAATTAATTAAAAAATAAGCTATAGAATGTGTTCCTCCACCCGTAAAAAAAAATCTGAATTAATTATAGCTCATGAAAGCTCCTGTATTAAAAATAATTGTTATATATATATATCCAATTTAAAGGGTGACTGCATAATATATATTGGTAATATATATTGCATAATATATATTGCTAGAGGTATTGCGTAGTGATATAATATACTACAAGAAGTAACACATCCCAGGGCATCCACCTAATTTATAGATCGATATGTGGATGTAAGTGGATGCAGAGAAAAAACAATATCAGGTCATATAGATCTTAATATTATTTGTGTAAACCTTTGGGTAGTAATCTATACTCATCTACTGATTCAATGGAATGAGGAATAATATGATTAATAGGATGGTGAAACAGTTTTCCCACAAAGCTGCAGTTATAGGAAATCCTGTACAAAGTGGCTAATGGTATGATATACAGTTTTTTCTACAGTTGCTGAATCTAAGAGACACCATGTAGATTAAAATCAGTTAATTTAAAAATAAATACACATTTTATAAGATTAATATATTTTCACTTTTGATTCTTTTTTTCAGATTCTTAAAGAATTTTCATTGCCATACTGTCACTGTAGTCTTTTTTTTTTTAAGTGAACACATTTCCCTTCATGATGATTGTTTCCAACTTTGTGGTAAATTTTTTCTATGTATTCCATTGCTCTTTCTGATTTCTTTTTGCATCAGTTATAAACTTTCATTGCAATTTTTATGTTTATTGAAATTGAAATTTTATTGGCTTATGGATGTTTAAAAAACAGCTCTGATTTTTCATGCTTACTTCTGTTTATAATGTCTTTATTTCAACACTAATCTTGTCTTTACAGAAACTTTTAGAATTCAGAATGGAATTTTTTTGTGTTTTTTTTTTTTACAATTAAAATCTCTTTTTTCACTATATTATAAGGGATAACTACTTTCACATAATATTACATGATTATCATTTAGTAATTATTCATGTAACAAAATGATAAAATATTTTGTACTCTTATGAACAATAGCTTCATGAATTGAAGTTTACAAAATAAGACTTTTTCACAATGCAAAAGATCAAAACAAAGCATGAGCATGATTTAAAAATTCATGGATTATTTTTAATATTTCCATATTAATTGCATGTTTTTCATAATTACATTGTGATATTTGTGCCTTCTAAACTTAAAATGTTATAATTATAATTTAAATATAAAAATTAGAAGTTATCATAAATTAAGACTCAGTGAGTAATATATGAAAATATTTATAGCTTCACACTTTCAAGCCAAGATGCTTACGACTGGCTTATATATATATATATATAACAAGTTAAGTAGAGAAGAGAATGGGACCATCCTTTTCTTATCAAAAACTCTGTCATGTGTTGCAGCTTGATCGCTCTTTAGACTGCTATCTTGACATCTGATTGGCTATCTGAGAAGCAACAGTAGGTGCATGCGAGAGATTGGCAACCTCTCAATTTATTACCAATTTAACAACAATATGCAATTTATATAATAATAATATAGTGATTGAAATGTAGATATTACCTGCTATTTATGATACATTACATCATTTGAGGAACTACAGTAGAAATGGTTAATGATCAACTAAAATCAAAGTTATTCGTGAATTTTAAACATTAAAAAAAGAAAGTACACACATATATAAAAAATTATTAAAAGTTTATCTAGATAACAGAAACTTCTGATTAATGTGAGTGTTTACATTTCAAACATTTTAATTTCAACAGTATAATGTAAAAATTGAAAAATAAAAATCCTAGTGAAAAAGCATTAAAAGATTTTGTAACTTTGCTTAGCTAACATATAGCAAAAAAAAAAAAAAAAATAGAAACCATTTTTAATTCATAAGAATAAAAATATAACATTGTCTGTTACTTGTAAAGTCATATAAAAGCCATCTTTTATTTTGCTAAAAATAAATGATTCACTTTGTAAATTAAGTTTGGAAATAAAACTGGTAATTCAAAATTACATGGCAAAAAAGTCAAGGAAGCATTTAATTACATGTTTTTATTTTTTTAAAGTGAATGCGTAAACCATAACTTTTTATTTTAATTTATAACATTATTATTATTATTATTATTATTATTATTATTATTATTATTATTATTATTATTATTATTATTATTATTATTATTATTATTATTATTATTATTATTATTATTATTATTATTATTATTATTATTATTATTATTATTATTATTATTATTATTATTATTATTATTATTATTATTATTATTATTATTATTATTATTATTATTATTATTATTATTATTATTATTATTATTATTATTATTATTATTATTATTATTATTATTATTATTATTATTATTATTATTATTATTATTATTATTATTATTATTATTATTATTATTATTATTATTATTATGATGATGATGATGATGATGTTTCAAAGAAAAGAACTTTATTGATAACCATAGAGTTACATTTGCTATAAGACACTTCGTATACATATATTTACATTGCTAGTGAGTAAACCAAGTTTAAGTTGGTATCTGTGATGTACAAAAAAGGAACTTAACTTAGGAGGGAAAGATATTTAAACATTGTTAGTGGGGGTGAAAATACATATGTATACGTTACATTTATGAGTGCTGCTTGCTGTAATCATAGTTCTTGGGTTATCATTGTTCAATTTGCAAAACTTCAACTTTGATGTATATTGCCATGCTGGGTTTAGTTTGCTTTCCAGTATTTGAGGTCTGATTTTGTTGTTACTGTCCTTTATATTAATATTATGCAATCAAAGACAACATTCTGTTTTTTTATTTGTAGATAATTGCCACATTTTTTTTTTTTTATATATATTGGTTGAGGGCATAGATTTTGGTTATTGGGAGCCATCTTAGAGGTTTGATTGTTGTGTTATCAGTGACCAGGTTGCTGCATAGATGTCTGGATGTGCAATTTTATTGTCTCTGGCTCGTAGTTTTGCCAGTTTGATATTGAAAGTTGATGGATGTCGCCTTGTGTTGTTACCTAGAGTGAATGTGCATCTAGTGCACCAGTATGCATAAAGCATAAAAGTGGCTGCACGGACTGATGGAATAGAGCCTTTGCAATATGAATTAATGATTGTTTGAAGGGTTGTGTTAGATTGTCTATATGCTCCTATCATAATAACTCGAATTATGTCTAGTGCCAGACAAAGATAGAATAGATGTTCCTGTGTTTCTTCAGCCCTGTGACACAGGGGACAAAAAGGATCAATGTTAGTGTATAGTCTCTGATATCTCAGAAAATATGTCGTGGGCAGTGCTTGTAGGTTTAGTCTCAGCAAAAAATCAAAATACTTTGGCTCCAGTGACCATTTTTTAAACTTACGGAGTAATTGTAGATTATTGATTTTCAGCATTGTCAGATTGATGTCATGGGTTGGATTTGGATGGATTAATGAATAAATTTGCCAGTATGAATGCTTGTATATTGTCTGAAGAGATATCTGTGGAGCTGTGGTTTTTATATGATTGATCATTGATGCTAGTTGGTCATAAGCAGGGGGTGGTCTATCTGTTGGTGTTATTTGAAGTAGGCATTCAAGCATTGGAAAGTGTTTGACTGTGGATGTTATTAAGTTTGTGGCCTTCTGTAGATGGAAAATATAAATACTATGAAGTCCTAGTCCATTGTGAATAGGTGGTCTGGTAAGTTGTTTTGCAGATATTGACACAGTCTTCCTCTGCCACAAGAGCTTATTACAGAGAGAAGAGATTTTGTTAATAAAACCTTTAGAAAATGTGATAATGGGTGAGTAATAGGTGATTTTTGTTATGGCTAGCTGGTTAAATAGCTGGATCTTGGAGTATATTGAAAGATATGCCTTTGAGAGAGAAGTAGTAATTCGCTCTGTTTCTTCTTTGAGTTTGTTCTGGATCTTGACCCTCATTGCACTTGCACTCATATAAAAGGGAAATCCCAAGAAAGCAGATGGCTTTCCCCCATACATGCCCGTGAACTGCTTTGCATTATAAAGAGACCAAACTGCCGTCTTATTTAGATTGACCCTGAGTTTGTGTGTAGCTGCAAATTCTTGTAGTATTGCATGCAAGGCTGGTAGGTGTTTTTTAGATGGGAGGAAGACAATTATATCATCCATATAAGCGATACATGTTACCTGCTGAGATGTGTTTGGTATTTGGATGCCAATGAATGTTTGCTGGATTTTTATTAATAGAGGGTTGATGTAAAAGGTGAAAAGTAAAGCACTCAGGGGGGATCCTTGTGAGATTGATTGTGTTGGAGTGAAAGATTCAGAATTTTTGCCACTGAGTGTAATATGTATATCCCGATTTAACAACAAGTTGGTTATAACATATAAAATAGTGCGAGGTATTGCAGTGGCAGCCAACATTTTAATTAATATCTCGAGTGCCACAGAATCAAAAGCTGATTCAATGTCTATTTGAACTGCAACTGGGCTGTATTTTTTCTGGCCTCGCACCGATCCCAATACAGCTTTGAAAAGAAGTGCTGCCTGTCCTCTTCCGATCTGCTTTCTTGCAAACTGATATGGTGAAATCAATGGGAGCAGATATGATTCAATCCTGTCTTTAATGACTTTCTCAATGATCTTGATGGCTATTGGGCACATGGAGATAGGCCTAATATTATTAAGGGTGGTTATTGGAGCTGGTTTCTTATTAAATGGTACTATTGCAATTGGATAAAGATTTTCAATGTTGTATATTTTTTGTGAGAGATAGTTTGCAAGATTACATAATACTTGATTAGTTGTATGGCTAAGGTGTTCGTACACAAATTTTGGTATGCCATGAGTGCCTGGATGACAGGCATTGGGCAGAGTGGCAAGCTTCAAAGCAAATTCATTAATGGTAAATGGTGTATTTGTTTCAGGTGATCCAAAATAATTGGGGGGTGGGTTGAAGAGTTGATGTGTCTGAAGATTCTGTTTGAAATGCTTATAAATAGGTTCAATCATGTTATGTGCTGCATGTATAGTTGTTCCAATTTGAAGTGCCATAGGTACTCTAATGGTGGAGGGAAAACCCATGGCCCATCTGATGTAGCCTCTAGTCCATGTATGTTGTTGACTGAGGCAGATTTTGCTTTTTTTTATCGCTAAATAGTCTTTAAGTGCTGCACATGTGCTGTTATATGCCTGGGTGAGCTTATATATATGCTGATATGTATTTTGAGTAGGTTTAGACATTGTTATCCTCTTGTGAAGTTCATCTGCCAGAGCTAATAGCCTGGAGGGTGGAGGTTTTTTTGGTGACATGGTCAATATTGAATGAAAGTATATTTATGTATGCCTGATATCTCTGCACAGCACTTAGTTGTAGTCCTGCAAGTTTATGGAGCATAATATATGTTTCAGAAAAAAGGGATTCTGGAGTGGATGCTGGTATTAGAATTCTCATTGTTTTCCCAAGTGGTAGTGTAGTTGGCTGAATTTCAGTTAGATCAAGTGTTGCAGTTTGAGCAGAGTGATCTGAGAATGGGATTATTATTATTATTATTATTATTATTATTATTATTATTATTATTATTATTATTATTATTATTATTATTATTATTATTATTATTATTATTATTATTATTATTATTATTATTATTATTATTATTATTATTATTATTATTATTATTATTATTATTATTATTATTATTATTATTATTATTATTATTATTATTATTATTATTATTATTATTATTATTATTATTATTATTATTATTATTATTATTATTATTATTATTATTATTATTATTATTATTATTATTATTATTATTATTATTATTATTATTATTATTATTATTATTATTATTATTATTATTATTATTATTATTATTATTATTATTATTATTATTATTATTATTATTATTATTATTATTATTATTATTATTATTATTATTATTATTATTATTATTATTATTATTATTATTATTATTATTATTATTATTATTATTATTATTATTATTATTATTATTATTATTATTATTATTATTATTATTATT